>JZKD02S1784914.1:613655-636619 GCA_000966675.3 Picea glauca | reverse complement strand
TACTCTGTTTTCTGTAGTTAGCATTAGATTTTCTTTTCTGTAGTTAGCATTAGATTTGCTTTTCTGTAGTTAGCATTAGATTTGCTTTTCTGTAGTTAGCATTAGATTTTCTTTTGGATTTGCTTTTCTGTAGTTAGCATTAGACTCGCTTTTCTATAGTTAGCATTAGACTTGATTTTCTGTAGATATCATTAGACTTGATTTCCTTTAGATAGCATTAGATTTGTTTTCCTATAGATAGCATTAAATTTGTTTTGAATGCCCAGAATGGATGCAGTTTAGATAGTACTCTGTGTGTCATGCCTTGAACGAAAATGCTGATAGTAGATGGTTGAACATAGAGGTAGCATGATTTTGTAGAACTGTGCTTTTGAATAGAAATAACACTCTTAGTCTTTGAGTACTAGACTATTTTGCTTCTGTTTATGATTTCGTAGGAAATGCTCAGTTTTGAATTAGTCATCAGAATTCAAGTTTTCAAAATAGGTGCATGTTTTATTTTTAGGATAGCATTCAAATAAAGACTAGACGCTTGCCTGCACATACTGTGTATCAGCTCGAAGTATACCAACCCTGGTTTGACAATTTAGTGATTCAGGACACTTAAAAGCTTCAATTTAGCAGCCTGACAGTAAGCTCCTTGTCTTCTATCTTTTCATGGTTCAATTTTTCATTTTCATTGGTAAAATTCAAGTTTTTGAGCTTGTTTTAGGGCTCAAATTTGCCCTCAGCCATTCTCGCAGGCTAGCCACATGGGACCTACAAGAATGCATGATTCTTGTAGGTGGCCCCAAAGGCCCCTGCAAGAACCTCGCACTGTGCCAAAGGGGCACCTGCGAGAACTGCAAAGTGAAAAATTTCTTTAAAGTTTGCCCCATGAAAAATGTACCAAGCCTTGAAGAGAGTTGCTGACCTTCTTCTTATGTGTCTTATGCAGGCATTTGGCTGTCACCATGGTTCTGGAATGGCATGAAAGAGAGCATGAAGAGGATGATGCTATTGCCAGGAATAACCTGGGCACCATTGCCACTTTGCGAGACTATGGTCTTCTGAAATTCTTTTGGATCCCAGGTATGAGGGCCCAAGTCAGGCTATTGGAGTACCTCATTCATATGTGGGATGTGGACCAACAAGTATTCCATGTACGGGTCCACACATTGTCCTTGGATATCGAGGACATTTATTTCTTGACAGGACTGTCACGGCGTGGGTACCACACTAGCTTGACTGGTAGCCGAGGTGGTGGGATGCCTATGAGTGAATACTGTCGTTTGTATTGTGTTCCAGAGGTGGAAAGAAGCAAAGGAAAAGTGGCCATTTGGGGGGTCCAGGATTTGACCCTTCGCACTATTTTTTTCACCATAGCTCATATGGTTGGGAGTGCTGCTCCACACATGGCTCTCCAGAGCTACTTTCAATATGCCATAGAGTGTACTGAGCCTCGAGTCTTTAACTGGGAAGACACAATCCTTTGTAGCGTGAAGAGGTAGTTGACTAAATGCAGGAGAGGCGACCTAAAGAAATTTGGGTATGGGTCATTGTTGGTTTCCTTCTTTCTTGAGAGGGTTCCCTTGTTGAGGTTACAGGTTGAGTGGGGTTTACTTGCTCCAGAGGATTCGAGGATGTTGAGGTGGTGTAACCTCATGGCTCGACATGTAGCTAGACCAATCATCAAATACAATGATTCCTTCTTTGACTAGTTGCGACCACAGATGCTAATGATCTATGATTATGCCTATGTCGGGCTGGACTTCTGAGGAGATCCGAACTTGGCCCTGCCTGAGGGTTCTCAGTGGGGAGATCTCGGTAAGAAGTACGCATTTTTTACTTTTTAAATGTTTTTGTGAGTTTTATCATATGAAAATGTTTTTATGTTTGCCCAAGGTCTAATTACAAAAATTCTTTTTTGATGACATAGACGTAGGGCCTTATCAACCTCTGGGTACTTCTCCTATTCAGCGACAAGGAGAGGTGTCTCCAATGCCACAATGGGACGCTGAAGATTATGAGGTAGTGGAACAAAACTTAGAGGGTTTGACTGTAGACATTCCGAACATGCCTCTTGGAGAGGTCCCATGACGTCATCAACGTCATACAGTGGGGGTGTCAGAGTCTATTGGCTGACTTCTTCGTAGGGTTGCCCGAGAAGTCGTGTGCTACCATGAACATCATCCATGACATCACTTTGTAGAAGCTATGAGCTTCAGATTTTGAAATTTTGGTCCTCGGACATAACTTTTTTGTAAAAAGTGTTTTGATCGTTATATATACATACGACTTCTACCAGCTTATTTTGTGTTGTGTGATACTTGTGATGTGATTGATTTATAAATGACCCAAATGTTTTTCTAATACATAGTTAGCTAATGCATCAGTTAGTGTATTTAGACATCTAGGAATATGCAGATACTCAATATAATCAAAATAACGTTCCAAGAGGTGAATTCGCAAATATACCCGTAGCAAAGTAGGACTTCGAATAGCATAGACATTACTTAACTGTAGTACTACGAGCTGCAAATCGAGTCACACAACCAAGCGACGGATACCAAGAGAGATAGAATCAATGAACAATTCGATAATGATGCTATACTTTGCAATATTGTTGGTCACACGACCGAGGCACACACCTCGTAGAGTGATAAGTTTGTTTGTAGGGGCGTAAGTTTCCCACGCAGCAGAAACAAGATTCTGAGTACTACGACTAGTGCCATCAGTGAAGCTAATGTGGGGTAGCAAAGATTCTGACATCTGGAAATCAAACACAATGTCACATAAGGGCAGAGATCAAATAACAAAAAAAACAAACTACAGTAACACACAAGAAGTATGATACAATAAAATACAAGTACTCGTGCATAGGTGATCTTATGCATAGTACTTATTTAAGTACAACCCATTTCTGGGTTCACTCAAATGGATACTGTCATAATCTACTAACTCATAGGCTCCTTTCTCCAAAACTCGTCTAACGATATAAGGACCTCGCCACATGGCTTCAAATTTTCCAGCTCCTAGAATATCTTGATCTTGTTCGTAGAGGAGAACCATATCTCCTTTGGATAAAACACGAGGCTTGACATGTTTGTCGTATTAGGCCTTGACACGTTTCTTCTAGGTTTCTATGACTAGGGTAGCGGCATGTCGAGTTTTTTCTAATTGCATGAGATACAATAGACGTTCTTCCTCTGCAGAAGTGTTTGGTAGGAGTTTGACGGCTAGTTTTAAAGAGGGTATCTCGCATTCAATCGGGAGGATGGATTCTAGACCATAGACTAACCGGGAAGGTGTAAACCTAGTAGCGGACTTAACGGATGTCCTCTAAGACCACAATGTTGAAAACAACATTGTGTGCCAACTTGTTTTGTGAATCCCTATCATTCGTCTAAGCATGTTTATGAGAACTCTGTTAATTGCTTCGACTTGGCCATTGGCTTGTGGGTAATAGGGCGTTGAGTTTTCATGGAAAAGACCCTACTTTTTAGTGAGTTCAGACATCATGAATTTTCTAAAGTGGCTACTGTGATCAATGACGATAGCCTGAGGAACACCAAAATGATCTATGATGTGATTGAAAATGAATAATGTTGTGGTCTTTCCAGTATTGTCAAATGTTGGCATTGCCTTGGCCCATTTCGTAAAATAATCTACGACTACAATAATGTATCCATGCCCCCTAGCCGAGTGGGGGTGGACATGTCATGAAATCGATACCCCATTTCCCAAAGGGACCAATGGAGACCACAGGGTGAAGAGGAGAAAGATGTGATCGTAGCTTATGATTATAGGTCTGGCAAGCATGGCATTTTTGGACGATGATTATGCAATCGTTAAATAAAGAAGGCCAAAAATACCCTGCACATAAGATCTTCTTGGCAGTAGCATACTCGGACATATGACCACCATAGGCTCCAAAATGGTAGTCATTTAAGGATTTCTCGGCTTCGTCGAACGTGACACAGCGTCAAAAAACTGAGTCAATACCACAACGATAAAGAGTATCCCTGAGGATAATATATTGATGGGCTTGGTACCGTATTCGTACCAGACAAATTGGGACAGAAAATATGGGTTTGGAGATATATGATGATATCACCGTACCAAATATAATCGGAACTAATTAGGAAAAGGGATTCATCAGGTAATGATTCGCCTGCTACATTTTCCATTTTAGAGTGGGGAAAGTCGCATATCAACTCGGCAAACACTAAGGACTTCTTGGACTTGGATCATTCTAATTCCAAGTAAAAATCTTGGAGTATCATGATCCAATTGGAGTATTTTCCCCCTAGCAATTGACACGTGAGAATGTGTTGTATAGGGTTGCAGTTAGAAATCACCGTAGTCTTGCGAGAGAGGATATAGTGCCGGAAATGTTGAACTGCTTGGACAACTGCCAAGGCCAGTTTTTTAACATGTAAATACTTGGTTTTGGTAGGCGTTAGACTTTGACTCAAGTAATAGATAACATGTTCATCATGAGAATCATCCTCTTGGACAAGAACCATAGTGATGGTGTAATCCGAGGCTGCGAGGTAGAGGAAATAATTGCGACTATAATCGGGGGGGGAAGAGAAGCGGAGCACGTGTCAAGGACAGTTTCAAAGCTTCAAAGGATTTGTTTGTGATGGTATCCCATACGAAATCAGACCCCTTTTTGAGGATTCGTGTGAATCCAAGAGTTATCTCGGCGTAGTTTGGGATGAAACGATGAAGAAAGTTTGCTTTCCCTTGCAAACTTTGTAACTGGTGAAGTGTAGAAGGAGGAGGGAGATTGAGAATCATCTTGACATTTAAAGGATATACTCAGATCCATTGATGTGAAACAATAAAGCCTAGAAGTCAGACGGATTCTACACAGAAAACGCATTTGTATGGATTCAAGCGTATATGGTAAAATCGACAGCGGATGAAAATGGCTTGGAGGTGGATTGGATGATCGACCCGGTGCATGGAATGAGTAGGTGAGTCATCAATATATGGTTGCACGATGTGCTTGATATCATGGAAGGCATAAGAAATAATGCACTGGAAAGTTGCACCGACATTCTTTATACCGAAAGGGAGTTTCTGATAGGCAAAAGTGCCCCAAGGACAAATGAAAGCAGTTTTGTGTTGATCCTCAGAAAAAATATTGATTTGATTATATCTGGAGAAACCATCCATCAAAGAGAAGATTTCGCTTCTTGCACAATCATCGACAATCTGATCGATGAAGGGGGTAGGAAAGTTGTCTTTAGGATAACCTTTGTTGATATCCCTATAATCAATGCATACGCGGATTGTGCCTTGTTTTTTTTCAATCGGGACAAGATTGGAAACCCAATCAGTGAGGGCCACCGAGTAAATAAAAATAGCTTTGAGAAGTTTCTCGACTTCAAGCTTGATAGCAGCTACTTTATGTGGGTGAACTGGTTGAAGGCCTTGTCGGAAAGGTTTAGCATCTAGGTATGTCTTGATCTCATGTATCACATTGTCGAGGTCGATACCCATCATTTCTTCATAGCTCCAGGTGAAGACGTCACGAAACTCTTTGAAAAGTGACTTGTAGGTGACGATTTCATCAGGGGAACATGAAGCTCTGATATGCACATTTTTGACAATTTGAGGTTTGATGGATATGTTGAGGGGAATAGCGGGTGAGATATTGCTTAAGTTCCCTTCGGAAAACACATCGTGTGTGGACTCGGGAACAGTTGAAATAACGACAACGGTCGACGGGGTCGAGATTCGTTGGTAGCTCTCAATGGTGTGTTTTTCTAGGAAGAGGATGGAATGGTGATGTCCATCGTTCCAAGGGGTGTCTTCCATGACAAAGTTAATCATCTCGTCCGTGGGAAAAATGATGCAGAAAGGATCTAGAGATAAATCACCAAGAGAGGGGTTGCCGATTGAATGGCCTGATAGACGGATTCGACCGGACATAAAGGAATTTCGTCGTCATAATGAAGATGATTGTCGGGGTCGGGTACCATCCATGGGTCGTGAGACGCAGGGGTTCCGTGAATCAAGGTGGAGATCATGTTTATTGAATTTACAAATGAGTGTGGAACATCGGGTGGTGGAATGGGGAAAGTACCCATTAACGAAGAGTCTTTGAGAAGACCTACACTGACGTTCTCATAACCTGGTGAGGTTTTAACGATGAACGGTATGTTGCCAGTACGCGTATCCGAGTTAAAGAAGGATAATTGGTCGACGATGATGACCTTTCCTTGATGTGGGAAACATACAACATGAAAAAGAGTTGACACAACTATGCACATGGAATCGATCCAGCTACGGCCAAGTAGAAGATTGTAATCGAGAGGAGCATCAAAGACTTCCACTTTGAATTGGACCATTTTTACTTCTAGCATGATTGGAAATGAAGGAAGAACACTGTAAGGCTTAAAACCGGAGCCATTGAAGGCTTTGAGTGTGTTATGGAATTCATCCAGAGAGGGAGAGTCGATGGCTTTCCAGCAGGTAACAGACATGACACACGTCGAGGCACCCTCATCGATAACGGTTCTACAAATGTTTTTGTCGGAGAAAATCACTTGGATTTGGAATTCAAGTTGAGGGGGTAACCTTGGAATGTGATCTTCCAAGTCAAAAATTATTAAATTCCTGTCCGTTGGGTTGATTCCATAGATAGCTTTCAACAGTGCCTTCCGTTGTGTGGGACAACTTTGAAGGACTTCGAGGGCTGACATCGCAGAAGGTGCTTGGGCCAGATCTTCAGCAATGCTGTAGTTCTGGGCAACACGAGCATGAGGATTGAAAGACAATTTTCGAATGACGCCCTTTGGAGGGGGGCGAAGAACTGTGTCAAGGCTCGGTCATTCGAGATGAAGAGGACCATTTGTAGGTGGAGTCGTGGGATATGGTTGGACCAATGAAGGAGGTATATCATCAACCTTCTCTTTCGAGGGAGAATAATCTTTGGCTCGAGTGGTAAGTGCGATGTCATTCTTCTTTGAATCGCCAGTACACATTAATACATAGGATGTAGTGGAAGGGGAAGGTTGGTCATGAATGACCAATTGGGCCTATTTTTGAGAGGGGAAGGGTTGGGACAAGACGGCCATAGTGGGTGGCTTTGGAGCCCCTTTAAGGAACTTAGTAACCTCAGTGTGTCATGGACAATCCTTCATGTAGTGATCATCACCACATATAAGACAAGGGTATCAAGGTTTGCGCTTATCCCTATCGTCAACAGGTGAGGTTTTGGTTCTCTCTGCTTGAGAAGTATTTTTTTCCTCCTTATTCTTACCCTTTCCCTTTCTAGATTTGTTTTTACCGGCTGGGGTAGATTGAACAACATTTACCTCAAAAGTCTTACCGGTGGGAGGGGTAGGAGACGGAGCATTTTGAACATTAGAAGAAGCAGGTTTGGGGTTGTTGCTTGAGGCGGAATGTGGTTGGGCATGGAAAGTGCCAATCACATTGTCGGTTGCATGAGAAGCAGCTGGAGTAGTTGAAGTGGCGGAAGTGGAAGGACGAGGTGCATCAGGGAGTAAGTCGTAAAGAGTACCCTTTTGTGAGTAAATGAGGTCAAGGTATTGAGCACAACTTATGGCCTGTTCTTCCATGACAAATCCACCCATTGTGATGTCATGACCGATGTCATTTACAAATTATTTTGTGAACCACTCTGCCAACAACTGATCGGGAAGTTCGAGTGTGATGAGACGTCATCTCCGTTTCCACTCATGAATGTGATCGAATATATGAGTGGCTTTGTTTTGTTTGAAAGAACTCAAAATCTCAGTCCCCATTTCATAATGGATCGATAACTAGTAGTGGGTGAGGAAAGCCATAGCTAGGGTGTTGAAGTCGGTGAAGAAACCTCATGGTAATTCTATATACCACTTCGTAGCAGAACCTGTGAGAGGTATTTGAAAAATTCATAAACGAATAGATTCATCCATCAAGGAGTTGGATGAGCACCAGAGGTGAAAAGTCATCATGTGATTGTTCGGGTCCTCTCCCGCTTTACCATCGAATTTAGGGATGTCATATGGTAGCTTGGATGGTATAGCGGGCCATTGGGGAGAGTGATGGATTGGATTGTTTAAAATCCTCGATAGATCTGGGAGGTCCAAAGTGGCCAAGAAGGGTAATTGTCTATTCAAATGCGGGTACTGGTGGCTTTGGGGAGGGAGTCCTGTTGGCAAACTAGTGGGACCATACACAGTCTGCATATAATGTGAAGACCCAGGGAGATTCAGTGGTTGTTGTGGAGGAAAGTAGCTCATGGGATTGTATCCTTGAACAAGGACGTGAGATTGAGCATTCGAGCCCCAAATAAGATTGGATGTACCTGCATAAGGTTGGCCTATACTAGGGGGTATAATGGATGTAGCTGGAAGCTGTTGCCCCCCAGTCGATTGGGGATTATGTTGTATCATATGGTTCCAATACTGGGCCAAGGATGGAGGTATGTTTTGTCCATTAGGTGGTGTCAGTGGGGTTTTTCCTCCAATCGGGGGTTGAGTTCCAATTGGGGGTTGTGTTCCAATTGGGATTTGTGTTCCAATAGGAATTTTCCCTACAAGGGGGGGTTGAGTCAAACCTCCTTGGTGAAATTGTCCCCCAACAAGAATTTCGTAATTTGGTGTGAATGACGGAATGGTTCCACTAGGATTAGTGTCGTCGATAGAGGATGGAAAAGGTCCTCTGAAAGGGGGTTGAGGAAGTGTCGGAATGAAGCTGGGAAGAGATTGCCCAGAAGAAGAGGGACCACTAGGAGTTCTGGATGGGGTTTGCATAGGAGTGGTAATAGAAGCATTCAACACACGGTATCCAGGTGGAAGCATCGGGGTGACACTGGGAGAGAGCGGTGTGCCAATTAGGGCTTGACTAGCCATTGTAATCCCGATGTGAATACTCATAGTATCTGTGTAATGGACCATTTCTAAAGGGATGGTCAAGATGTGGTCAGCTCATGGAGCTTCTGTACTAGGAAAATAATAAGCAGTAGTAAAAGGTACTGCGTCTGGGTCAGAGGTTTCAGGGAATGCAGGTGAGACGGTGATTTCAACACCTGCTCCTGAACCAAAGAGATCCTGTCTAAAAAAGCTAGTAGACCAAAAAGGATCTTGGCCCTCAGGTCCTGGAAAGGGTCCAATCAGTGATCTAGAAGAAACAACAACTAAGTCTCTGGAAGAATTCACTCGCATAATATGTCTCTCAGAATTGGGGTGAAGTCGAAAGTCCTCTCGAGAATTGGTAATTTGGAACCATTCTAGAGAGTCAGTTCTTTCCACTTGTGGAGTGGTGACGTCTTGGAATTCACTCTGTTGAGGAGAGCCCTCTAGTGATCTTGTAGGCATGGGTTGAGAACCTTCCATATTTTTTGGAGGTAAGCCTTGCATTCTATGTGAACGATGTGAAGGGTCTATTGTGAACAAGTTACAAACTTACGAAGAAAGTCCTATGGTCAACTTGGGTAAACAAACAACATGCACTAGTAAAAAATATAAGAAACTACACCAAGCAAACAAGATCTTCTAATTCTGAAGTCACTAGTTGGTGATGAAATCTGACGTCGCAACAACAAGACAAGAAGGGGCTAGGTTAGGGTGGAAAAGTTATGTTGATGACTTGATTAACCGACTTACACCTTGGTGCAAGCTCCCACACATAATCGTGGGTATACCCTCCAAGGACCCCGAGTGAGTTTGGCCAACGTCGATTCCAGGTACCATGAAGACTTGCCCCTTCACAGTCACCTTGTGTAAGACCCTAAAAAGATAGGCCACTAAGGTTACCACCGACAACAATAAATCTAGGGGGGACAGTCGACAGTCTGATCCACATGCAAGGGCAAGGTATCTAGCCCGAAATCAACTCGAGAGGCTTCCACTCATCATTGTGGGTATACCTCCAAGTGACCCCCGTAATACATGAAATCTCTACATCGATATCAAGAAAGAAGGGTGAGTAACTCTATCAATATCAATGCGACCTCGGGTTTGACCCTTGTGTGAGAAGGGCTTCCCTAGACAAAATGTTGTAAATGGAATTTGACACTCCTTAACACAAGATGCTATTGTGTGTTCTGTGCTTTGGAGAGTGTATCTCTCTTCCTATTCCAAATCTTTAGCCTAGCTAATTGTTGGTGTAATAGAGTTCTAGAAAAGAGTTACTAGTTAAATTTTTAAAATTGTGCAGTTGCCAATTTTGTTATCAGACTAATCGGTAGGTGCAGACACTAACAGATATCCCTAGATCCACCTAGTTCTAGAACAAAATAGGATAGGACATGACTCTTTACCTAAGTTACGACCATTGAATTAGCTAGGAAGGAGGAACAAGTGACATACCTTTGTATCTCTTCCTTAGGTCTTTGTTGCTCCCACTTCACTCCGGTGCTCTCGTGAGGTCAAGACCAAGACAACACAAACCAACCAAAGTGAAGATAGCAAAATGTATTCAATCGTCAACTTATGTGTATGATCAAGGAATTACACAATAAAGTAAGAATGACTTTATGGGAAAGGGACATGCCGTTGTATCATATTAATGGAAAGTAGAAGATACAACCTGATCGCCTTGATGTCGCAAGATTCCTTTGGGTGAATCTTGGTTCCAACACACACCCTTTCTCTATCCTTGCATGAAGAAGATCAAATTCCTCTTAAATACCTACTAGAGTCTCCAAGCTTCTATTCAAGCTGGGTTCTTCACACAATTCCTTCACCAATTCATCAATTAATCTTTCTTAACCTTTTCCATGAGAATCATTTCAATATATAGGAGAGGGTGAGATGGTTACAAGGATGAGAATGATCCCACCAAATCAGGGAAACCAATAAAATGACAACCATTTGGATGCCAACCCATTTTCTAGAAGATCCCCTTCTAGAACCCTCGAGACTTCTTCCCTTTTCCAAGCTTGAAAACAAGTTCACACCCTATGTATAGAGCACAGTGCGAGAAGTTCGCACCCTAGATGAAGGTGGCCTGTGAGAATGGGTCATTCTCGCACCCTAGGCTATAAGCAACTTGGGAACTCACTTTGAAAATATGTTTTGGACCAAAATCATGTACAACAACCATGCAAAAGTATTAGCAAACTTTTTAACGAGACTGACATACCTGTCTTTTTGTTCTGCAACCAATGCTTTGGACAACTTGATGATCTTGGCATTCTCAGTGGTCCCAATATTTCACTCTATCACCTCTTCTTCTTGATCCTTCATGGAAGTTCCTTTGTAAACATCATTACTGTCGAACAATATTTCCAAAGGCACTATTCCTTTTGGAATATGGTTGGTTTTAATTTCTACAATATCATTTCTAGCCATTGTCTTCAACACATCAGAAGATTGGTGATCTTCTAATTTCTCATTTTCATCTTCTTGACTTTATTGATCAATTGATATATTGAAGAATTCATCAATGGTGTGAAGAAATCTTTGCAACTCCAAATCGTCACTAAAGACTTGCCAGTTCTTTATGTTGTCTGGTATGGTTGTTCTATGTTTGATTTCCACCTGATATTTAATATTTGGGCCAATGGGAGGCCTGAACGTGTTGGCAAATAAGTCCAAAGAATTAACCTTCTGATTTTGTTATTTGGGAATGAAAGAGAGGTTAAATGATAGAAATAAATTATCGATGAGGTCCCATATCTCGTTTCTGTACTTCTTGATCCTTTGTTTCTTATTTTGATAGATATTCCTTACTTGATTGATGACCAACTAGGAATCACCAAAAACTGCTAAACAATCAATGGCCAAGTCTTTGGAAACCCTCAATCCCAATACCAGAGCTTCATGTTCATCTATATTGTTAGTAGTCTCAAACTCCATCTTATAAGAGAGGGTTATAACTTCTTCTGAAGGGGAAATGAGGAGAATACCTACACCAGATCATTCTTTCGATGAAGATCCATCGAAATACATTTTCCATACCTTGTTTTGTTGAACATTCATTGGTTGATCTTTGCGTTGACTGACTGATATTTCAGGTTCATCATCATTTAAGTGAAAAAAAGATGAACCCATCTCATCCTCAAGAACATAAATGGGGTGATTTCTTGGGTTCTGATGAATACTAACTATGTAGGATAACTATGCTCACCACCAAACACAGGAATGGTGGCATATGTGAGGTCCATTTGCAATGATCCTCCAACCTTCTTAGCCCAAGTTCTAGATAATAGCACACCAAAATTTGGGGGGATGTCGACCACCACAATGTCCATCACTACCCTCTTCATGGGTAATTGTGCTAGAGAAAACACCATATCCTTTATCAATCCTAGGCATTTTAATTTCTTAGAATCGAAGGAGTACAGGTCTTGGTAAGGCTTAGTAATCTCCAGAACTAGTTCTTCCATAACAACTTTAGGCATTTCATTGTGAGAGGCTCCCGAGTCCATAAGACGGTTGTGCAGGATCTTATCATGGACATTCAGAGATATATATAAAGGATGAGAAGCATCAGAACCATCCTCAATGTATGGACCCACAATAATGTCTGGGTTTTCATCTTGTAGACTAATGACATCAGAAGATACACTAGAAGGAGTGGGCTACAAAAATTTCATGATGGATTTCTTGAAAGGTTCATTTTTTAACAATTTTGTCAAAGGGTCAGGAATCTTGATTTTTCTCAGCTCATGTTCCAGGATGAAAAAGGTTGATGACTTATCAGCTTCCTTTGTTTCAAGGGCAAGAGGTTTTGAAAGAGGACATGATTGAGTTTTATATGGCATACCTTTATTTGGATTTGCCTTGGGAGGGGATTCTATTGGTTTTCCTTGATCAAATGTGGTGGCCTTGGAAGCTCCATTTCTCATCCTCAAATCATATTTCTTCTCGGGTTGACCTTGAATAACTCCCTGTTCCCCTATCCGATCATCAAATTGGTTTGACAATCGTGCTACCTCATATTTCTATTGTGTTAAGTGTCTGGTATAAAGATCTAACTCATTGAAAAGTACAACAACATTGTCCATGTTGGAACATATATATTTTTCTAAACTTTATACTTTGATAAGTTTGATTCTTGTTTAAATAAGGACAAACGCGCACTTGAATATCACCATTGATGAAGTCTTCCATTGAATCCAATGATCTAAAATCCTTCAAAGTTATGGAGTCACCCACTCGTTAAAAGGTCAAATCAGTAAAGGCTACCTTCAAAATGTAGGGTTTCAGGGTTTCACGATACTAACAGTCCAACATGTAAGAACTCCAAAGTCTTGATATACAAATTCACGAAACTATCTTAAGTTAAACCGAGTTATTTTAGGGTTAAGAACAATTAACGATTAATAAATCTTATCACGATTTCATGTTTCTTGGATCCTAACATATAGCGACTATCAATATCCCGAGACCCAAAACCCTGAAATATTTGAGGTTAATCATGATTAATTAAAAGGGTTAAACATAATTAAACTTAATTAATCACATTGTGATTTCTCATTTCATAAGTCATAGCTCAGGCTATTATAAGATCTACTGAGAGCCTAAATGCTGAAATTTACTTAATGATAAATATGATTAATTGATGCTTTAAAAAAGATTATTTCTTAATTAATCCATCGCTTAATGATGACTCAGATAGATTCAAATTTCGTATGTGATTTTCTCAAGCATGAACCACCAAAAATAAATGCCATTAATAATTCCTTTATGAAAATCATTCCAAATACGATTTTGAGCCACCACTTGAATCTGATTCATTAAAGAAAGTAAATACTCCATCAATAAAGGTATTGGTTGATCGATGCGATTAAAGGAAAAGGGATGTGAATTTGAATTTCATTATGCATTTTACTGAGAAGTAAGTTTTTCCAACTGAAGGATTTTACGCATTTCCTATGGCAGATAACAAAGTTCAAAGGCTTGATTCCATGGCTCCATGGAAAGCACCTAAAGTGACTTGTAAAATTTTGAGCCAGAACGCAGATGTTCTCTCTGACACCTCACCTAGAACCATAGACACTATCAAATCCTCGATGCAAGTATTCAACATCTTACAAAATGAATTGGTAAATTGCCCGAATGATTCAAACGACAACGAGAAGCAGGACCTATCTACCAAATACAAAATTGTTTCTCATTCAGAGCTACAAAAGATAGCAACAAGGCCTAAGCTCTTTCCCTACAATGATATGATCGGTTGGGTGTTGGACCATGTAGATATCCCAACCATGACTATTTTCAATTCACAAAAGGTTGCAGTTGGGTCTTTCAGGCCAGAACATCTACAGGTGATGTACAAATTGTCTCCGGTATCCAATTTTGTTTACAATGCAAATTTCCTAGTAGACTTCAACAAGAAGGAATGCGACCAATATAGGAAAAACCTTCCCAATTTAATTAAAGACTGGTATTCTCACCCCGAGAAGTTCAAAGTTGACTCCCATGGTATATACCCAGTTGCCACACTAGAACCTCGCATAATGTACATAGAAATGATGATGTGTAGGCTCTACGTGAAGGAAACACAGCTCATTTATTTTTATCGTGGGTACCTATTATACACAAAGTAGTAGAAGGGTACTCTTTTGACTGGGAAAAGATATTGTCGGACAATTTGGTTCAAGAAATTGCAAGATATCATTCACTAAAAGCCAAGGGGAAACCAACCCAATTTTTCATGTCAGCTTATATTATGGACGTCGTCTATTTCATGACTCCTTTTCCGCTAATGGACAAGAGCTAGAATCCAAATAGTGTCAAACCCATACATATTTATCATTCGAAGCTTTGGTAAGAAAAGGAAAAAGACTTCTTTTATGAGATCTATAAATGGGTAGTGGTGTCAATGCACACTGTCATAAATGGATACCCACCTACCAGAATCTCCAAAAAAATTGTGACTAACCTGGGTAGAATAACAGGCTGGTACATCGAGGAACACTTCTCATATATTAGGGTTTTCGGTTGTTTAGTTCCTCCATATGCTCTGCCACAATTTTTACTAGACCAACTAGTGTTCCAAGAGGTCGTAGGACAAAAATGTTCTTGGTGGGATTAGTAAAGAGCTCAAAGCAGTACAGAAAAAGGTATGGCCCCTTTTTCCCCTGTAGAGTGGTACATTTTCTCTACTGGATTTTGGCCACTCAAAAGTGGAGTCCGCAACCTTGGAAGAAATAAAGCTGCTCAACATTTAATTCAAGAAGCATTACCTACAAAAGGTTGTGGGTAATCACATGGCCAGCTACAATTTGAAAAGGTATGAACATGAAGATTCTCCTCGGGATGAGATTTTCTGAGGAGCGAGATCCTATCCAGAGGTCTTGGGTCGGGTTCGAGCTCTATCACTCGATAAAATGATTGATTTTTACAACTTCCAGAGGCATGAAAGAAGTATCCTCCCTAAAGTATTATAAGGAGGAACCCCGACGTCTCTAGCTACATAGCAAAAGGAGACTTGAAGCTCAGAAGTAATAAGCTCAAGAAGATAGGAATCCTAGGAAAGTTTGGAGAAGACTGAGGTGTCAACTCAGAAATAAGATATTCCATCGCCAAATGTATCAAGTGACCAAGCCAAATATCAAGAAGAGACACTGACAAAGGAGGGAGAAGAAGGACCATTGTTTACACCAGATAAATCAACTACAAATGCAATCAAGAAAGAGTCGTCCACCAAAATCGACAGCCCCGTCCAGTTCATCACACCGTTACAATTTCCCATAGGGAATCCAAATGTAGAGGTAGTATTCATAGAGGACCTCACACCGATTTTGGTTGAAGAGTTGCCTCCTTCCAAATTTTTTTTCAACAAGAAAAGGAAGGTCATGGTGAAGAGAGAAATGCACCTAAAGGAAGGTTCAGCTGTTAGAAGACATGAGATGCTAATTGATGGAGAATACTTGGAGGATGTAGACTTTTCTGAAGAAGTAGCAGGTTCACTGGGGGATTTTGCAACAACTAACTAGTTTTCAGTCAGAAATTTAAAAGAACGACTGAAGCAGAAAGATCTACAAATAATCCAATTGTAGAATCAAATGAAGAATGTAGAAAAGAATGTCTGGAGTGAGTTCAACAAGGGATTCAAGCATATTATAGACAATGACAAACAAGAAATCCAGTAGCACAAATCTAGCGACGAGGAGATGCACAGAAATATACAGGCGAGCCAGGGACGAGCCACCCAACAGGATGACTTGGTAAGGAAACTACAAGCCAAAGTAAGCTCTACCAAAAACATGATTGTAGATATAACAGTGTTCCAAGCTCAGGCATTGGAAGTGTGAAAGTAACTGGAAGCAACACATCAAAGCCTTCTCACTAAGGTTAAAACTGTCCAAGATCATTTTCAGGTGATAGATCAAGCATTAAATAACATTTGTTTAAGAGAGAGAGAAGCTATTGTTGCCCAAACTACCTTCCAAGAAGAAGTTGTGTCATCAGCAAAAGAAGGAGTATCTATGGCTTCCAGGTTGTCCATGTCAGAACATACTAGACATGATATAATACTAAATACCTGGGAACATAACATAGCTGAAAGAAGGAAAATGTATAAGGAAGTGAAGAATTTTTGTGAAGAGGCTTTCCACTCACTGAACAACGAATCATTAGGCCTTGATAAAGAATATAGCTATGGAGTACTGGGACAGATTGACATAACAAAACATCAACTTGACATTAAGACAAATATGGAAGAGGCTCAGGCCAAAATCACACAGATAAAACATGTTGATATTATTCAGATAAATAGATGTCTAGTGAAGCCTAGTCTGCAATTACAGTCTATAGTTTCAGAAGATAGACGAATGGAAGAAATATTGTCTCAATTGGAAAAGAAAAAATATATTTTTTAGGCTAATAATTTAACAAAGCTCTCCAGGGTGGTGGCACAATTTGTGAGCAGATGCATCAAATTTATAGAGCAAGGAAAAGGTAGCACCGCTGGAAAAAAATGAGATAACTTGTGTACGTTATCCGTTTCAGAGCTGGAGAACTAGAGAGAAAAACACCTCTGCCAGCATAATGAGGAGACTGACAGAAAAGATGCAAGTGAAGGGTTTCGCATTTTACATTTTTAAACTTTTACTATGTTATAAATAAGGGCAATTCCAACCGTTTAAGGTTGAGAACCTTTTGTATAAATATAAATTTCTAAGGTTAATCACAGGTTGCTTCTTGTCGTATTGTAACTGAGAAAGCTCATCCTTTGTGAGTATTAATACAAGTGCAGACAAGGATTCCAAATTGTGTACTGTTTAAGTTATGTGCTCTCTTTGTATTCCATATCTCTAGTTTTATTTATGTTACTCCTTGATAAGTGAATGATTGCAACTTAGTACAACATCTACTGCGATTACAATTCATTTAGTTATCTGATAGTAAACAGTTTTTCCTCTGTATTTTCTATTAGAAAATACAAGACCTACAAGCTACTTGGATCACTACATTATATATCCTTTCAGGGGTGCATTCCACTCTTTATTCTACTATAAACAAAGTAATATTCTTTTATCATTGATGCCTTAATTTCTTTAATAGTTTTGTAATTTTCTCCTTCATCATCCTTTTTGATAAATTGACTCAGACAACGAAATACAGCCTATGTTCTGTTAAGCTATTAATTTCATTTGAGGACTTAATTTTTACACTACTAATGGAAGAAAAATAATTATAAAAACATTCCTTAATTTCCTGATGCCTGACATTATTCTTTGAGCCTTAAGTTTAATCTCAGGAGCAACATCTTTTTGGCACCATTGACGGGGACAGAGAAACAAAGTTATTTTTCCCTGGGAGAACGACATGGTAAGTTTCTTTCTTTTATAGTGAACACATATAGAATACAATATTAATGATAATTTTAATTTTCACTTGGCGACTCCGCCACTAATAAATCGACATCCAGACGAAGGAATACCAGAAAAAACATCGATGATAAGCAGACCACGCCTGTATCTAACCCTGAAAATATTTTAAAACCAAGGGGATACCTTAAGTAGACCACTACTTCCACAAGTAAGGTTTATCAATCCAAACCCACATAGTCTAATGCTAAGGTTCCATCTAAACAGTTAACTCCACAAGAAGGTTCCACCGAAATCTATTTCGGATAAACATCGACTGATAGAGTTGAAGCCAAAGTCATAAACCCGTAGTTGGTTTTACCCGAGATAAAGACTGAAACCGATTCAATTGCCTCCTTTTCTAATAAATGGAAAATACCCATCTCAATACCTTATTTTATTGATATTCCATCAGTCCCCGAAATAAAGTTTCCAACTTCTAGAAGTTTCGAGGAATATACCTTACACTCTGATTCGACTCCTGTTGGATCTCCCATTTATATATCCTGCAAGTCTGAAGAACCTAGTCCTCGTCTCTCTTTTCCCGTCTTTTCCAACTTTCTCTCTCCCAGTGATTAGTTCCCAGAACCCCTTTCTCTTCATCCCTAAGTAGCTGGAAGATCACTACACATATTTGAAAATCCTCTTTATAATCTCCAAGTTTCATCCCCTAGATTATCAATGGTTGCTACCGGAGGAGGTGGTGTTGGAGGTGGCAGATCTGGAGGAGGGTTGGGTGATGAAGGAGGAGGAGGAGGTGTTTAAGGACCACCTCCACCTCCTAGAATTTTTTCTAAAGTGGCTTCTAAGTATGCTCCTTTAGTCCTCCCAGTTCCCCTCCACAATTTACCCAAAAAATGTATGAAAAACCTGCCAAAGTTTAGAGGAGAAGGAGACTTAATGGCCACTGAAAACATAATTTTTTTTGATCAATTTGTTGATATCCTTGGCCTTGAGCATGAGGATGTTTATTCAAGACTCCTAATTCAAAATTTTGAAGGACAGGTGAGAACCTGGTTCCGAGGGCTACCAACAGGTTCTATAAGAACATACGACGAGTTAGAAAATGTCTTTCTTAGATAATGGGGAGAGAGGAAATATCACCTTTATTATTTAAACGAGTTCAGAGATTTAAGAAAGAAAAGTTTAGAAACAGTTCTCAAATTCACTCAGAGATTCAATAAACTATATAACAAAACTCCAGTTGAGGTTAAACCTTCACAACCTGCAGTAAAGGTGACTTTCCCAGGAGATTTTGAGCCCAACTTTTTCTTACTGTTGAGGGAAAGGAGATCTGCCAACCTCACAAGAATGCAAGGTGATGCTATAGAAATAGATTCATATATGATGGCATCATGAAAGTTAAAAGCTAAAATCGAAATGGGAAATAAAGAAACCAAACGATTCAGAAAATAAGCAGGACCTTCTAGATCTGGGAGGTCTGTGGAAGACAAAATGGATGACATGGCAAAAATAATCAAAGAATTATCTAATAAAATCTTGAAAATGGAACTGTATCAATCTAAAATAGATCTGTTAGCTAGAAAAGATTTAATAAGGAATCCTAACCCTCAAATACAACAAATAAAAATCAAAATGAAGATCAAAAAATTTAGACACCCTTTAAAAACGAAAATTTTATAGGAGGAGATGACATGTGAAACTTTGAGGAGTTATAGGAAGATATGAATAATCATGGCGATGATTGTCAAGAACCTAATGAACCTTATGAAAGGTCTTCAAACACATAATACCGATATAACAATGATGATAGCATATATATCACATAAGATTTTGTTTATCAAGGAATTGCTGACAATATAATGGTCGAGCTTCAACAAAAGTATAATTTAAGGCCTAGAGATAGAAATATCACAACTGCCCAACTGAAGAAAATCTTGTCGAGAAATAAAGAGAATGAGGTAGCTCAACCAGCAGTTACAACACAGACTGCCAAAACAAAAGCAGCTGAAACACATAATACTAAAACAAGAGCAACTAAAACACAGACTACCAAAACAAAAACAGTTGAAATGAAAGCAACAAAAACTAATAAATTAGAAAAAAGGGAGATAGAAGCCCTGACCAGAGAAGCCGAAAAGGAAACAAGAAGTTTCAGTTTAGAAAATGAGATTAATAAAATCAAGATCCTTGTGCCTTTTGTTGAATTGGAAAAGAACCCTACATATAGAAAACAGATTGCCAAAATGATAAATTTTTTCTGATGCGAAAGTCATGCGGATGTTATAAATTTAGAAGATGATAAACCAACTATAATTTTTGGTCCTCATTTTGAAAGTGCCAGAGATTCTATCGCTCCTTTCTACATTATATTGACTGTGCATGATCATCTACTCGATAACTGCATGTTGGATTCTTGAGCCTCCCACAATGTGATGCCCAAAGCTATTATGGATAGACTTGGTCTCGAAATTACCAGACCATATGGAGATCTGTATTCTTTTGATTCGAGAAAAGTTAAATGTATGGGTATGATTAAAGATTTAGTGGTTAATCTTGCACATATTACTGTAAAAAGTGTTATGATGGATGTGGTTGTTTATGATATCCCTCCAAAGTATGAAATGTTGTTGTCTAGGTATTGGGGTGCCAAACTTGGAGGATCCCTTCAACTCGACATGACATATGCTACAATCCCGATCTTTAGCAGACAATTCACCTGCCTGTATAGAGAAACAAGGTTGGCATATCCAGTAAGTGATCCATTGAATCTGAGTAATTATCCTATTTATGTCACAGATCGGGATTTAGGAAACTATATATTATCGATTGATGATGATTTAGATGAATGTATAGAAGAAAATTGTACAGAAAAAGAAAAAATAGAAAAGACAAATAAAAATGTAAATAGTACTAGAGTTTGTAAAATGTATTTCGATGGTGCTTCATCTTGTGAAGGAGAAGGAGCTAGAGTGTTGTTTGTGGCACTCAGAGACAAGTTTATTATCCCTTTATCTTACAGATTACAATGGGACATCGATTACACCAATAATGTATGCGAATACAAAGCCCTGGTTTTAGGAGTAGAGGCTACCATAAAGTTGAAGATTGAAAACCTGGTAGTTTATGGTGATGCAGAATTAATTATAAAACAGATAAAGCAACAGTATCAGGCCAAACACCCGAGGTTGAGGTATTACAAAAATTTTTCCTAGGATTTGATTGAATTTTTTTTTCTCATCGTTAAATATTTGTCACATCCCAGAATAGAAAATCAATAGGCAGATTCATTGGCCAAATTAGTTGCGACGTACGTACCTCCTACTATTTTCAAACTGAAGTATCACATAGAAATGAGGCACAGACCCTCAATACAAAACAATATACAACATTGGTAGGTCTTCGGATATGATGAGAAAATCAGACAATTCCTAGAAATGATGGACGGATTTTTTGAAATTCATATTGATCAGGAAAATCAAAATGACCCTGCTTGGATAATGCAGGAAGGTGAGGATCCTCAGGACTTACGAGATAATATCGCTAATCATCGCATGTTGGTACTGAAAAATAATCAGATCCCCAAAGGTCTAATTCCTTTGGAGATATTATTTGATGATGATGATATTCCCTTGAAGTCTACTTTGCAACCTCGACCTAAAGAGGTTGAATATTGTAACATAGGCACCATTGAAACTCCTAAGCTGGTAAAAATATCCAAATACCTTCCCCTTGAAATAAAAATAAAATATGTCAAGTTAATCAAGCATTAAAATGATGTTTTCGCCTGGTCCTATGATGAATTAATAACTTATGATACCACTGTAATCGAACACACAATTCGCCTAAAGTAGGGTGTTATACCATTTAGGCAGAAACTCAGACAGATAAATCCCATACTACTTCCTATGATAGAAAAGGAGGTAAAGAAACTCCTGGATGCTAAAATCATTGTTCCACTCAGATACTTTGATTGGGTAGCCAATCTGTGTAATTTTAAAACCTACGAAGTAAAGAAATCCATATAGATTCTTAAGAAAAACAAAAATTAATCAATGGCTCATTCACATAGTACACAGAGATTTATACCGAAAACCCTCAACCAGGGAAAACCTTTCTTATATTAATTATATTGAATTTCACCATTCACCATACAATATATATAATGTTTTTAGGTATTCCGTAGATACCAAAACCCTAATCCCTTAATCCGAGATTACTTTAGAAAATCGCTAAAAATAACAAAATCTGCTAAAAATAACAAAACCCACCCACACACACACATGCAAAGAATATAACATATACCCAATATTCTCCCACTTGTCATTTTCTTAGCATCCATGGGTCCACATGGTTATATAGTCAACAATCCAGGGCATCAATGCCCATTATTACTCTACACCAGGAGAACTTTTCTGTGCTCACAGACTTTGTCAATAAATATGCAACATTCTTCAAAGTGTCAACCTTTTATAGAAACACCTTCTTTTCCTCAACCATGTCTCTCACAATGTGATACTGAACATCAATATTCTTTGTCTTCAAATGATAAGCTGGGTTCTTTTCCAGGAATATTGCACTATCACTGTCACAATATAATCTCATTGTTTTTTTGTACCAACCCAATACTTGAACACAATCTCTGTAACCATACTGCTTCCTTGCTTGCATGAGTGGCTACCATGTATTCAACTTCTGTAGTTGAGAGTGCTACTACTGTTGTAGGAAAATCTTCCTGCGGACAAGTAGATCGACCTCTAAGGCTTGACCTTAACCCTAGACAGAAAAGTGCTTATCGTGGACACTGAATTTCTTTCGAATCTATCTAAGCCTAATGCATGAGAAGGAAGAGTAACAAAAGTACCTTTTTACCGACGTTTGTCCCTGCACGCTCCGAGTTGCGCTCCAATCCTTTGCTTCTCGTTGATGTCTGTGGACAAATCAAGATACGACCACTTCCTACTCTATGGACATTAGCTTGAAAATAGATCTATCACTGAATGATAAGTTCATGTAACATCAAACACAAACTAGAAAGAAACAGGCCAAGCATGTCATATTAATGAGAATAACGAAAACAGTACTTACAATCGTAGATGCAAATGCGACAGCTTCGTCAGATCCTCTTCGTCTAACCCTTGTCTGAAAGATCCACAACCTGGATGGCAGCAGCTGCACTGATGGTTCTTCTCTATCTGACTGCAGATTTCCTCCAAGATCATAAGTTTCACATACA
>JZKD02S1784914.1:587169-607897 GCA_000966675.3 Picea glauca | reverse complement strand
GGACCTGCCCTAGGATCATGGCTGGACTAGGGATTCAAATCCAACTGCCTTCCAAGAATGAAAATATGCTTCCCCCATTCATCTCAACAGCTTAACAACCGCCCAGAATAGGTAGGGCTCCCTCAAAAGGGATATCAGAGCGTTGTAGCACTCCTTGGTAAGCTTTGGGGGGCGCCAGCGCCCTCAAAATCTATAACGCTCCCTCAAAAGGGCCTGGGAGCGTTATAACGCTCCTTGACAGTGTATGGGGGAACGCCAGCGCTCCGAGATAGTGTAAGGGGGAGCGCTCCTCTCCAAAACTCAGTTTTTTAGGTGCTTTCATATGGCAAAAGTTTTGCAAGCTTGTTGACTCATTTCTCCTCTTCCAATTCAGATGTTTGAGGTGTTTCAAGTGTCCTTCTTATGTCGTCATGGGCACGACATAGGCATCATGGCAACATGCTTTGTTTGATGTTTTTACGACACTCGTGAGCAACATACGACACTTGCGACCTTGTGAGCAAAATGCGACACTTGCAACCTTTGTAATGACAACACTTGAGACACTATCAAAGTGAGTAATTTTGATGTGTAACAACTACAACTTGTGTTTTTCTCATCCAACTGATTGCTCCTCCAAATAGGTTAAACACATACCCACTTGTAGATCTTCTGTGATCCATATCTCCAGCCCAGTCTGCATCAACAAAGCCATGTATGTTCACCACTCCATCTAATCCTGGTATTCCTTGGTAGCACAATCCATAATTGGTATTGCCATGAAAATACCTGAAGACCCTCTTTACTGTTGTCCAATGCTCCTTCCCTAGTTTTGACATATACCTGCTTAAAAATCCCACTGCATGTGCAATGTCTGGTCTAATACAAACCATTGCATACATCAAACTTCCAGCTGCACTGCCATATGGAACATGGGACATGTCCTCTTCTTCTTCTTGTGTCTTGGGACACTGATCTATAGATAACTTTACACCTATAGGAATAGGAACCTTGACCGATTTACTTCCATTCATATTAAACCTCTGCAATATCATCTCAACATATTTTCTCTGATTCAACCAGAGTTTCCTATTTGCACGATCTCTTTTAATCTCGATTCCCAGAATGAAGTTAGCAACACGGAGATCCTTCATGTCAAATTTGGAGGATATCTATGATTTCACCTCCTTGATAACATCCATGTTATTTCCTACCAACAACATGTCATCAACATAAAACACTACATAAATGAAGTGATTACCAACCTTCTTGGAATATACACAGTGATCAACCCTACTTCTCACAAATCCCAATCCAATGATGTATGTGTCAAACTTTTGGTACCACATCCTAGGCGATTTCTTCAGACCATATAGTGACTTCCTTAGCTTACAGACCAACTCTTTCTTTCCCTTTACTACAAAGCCTTCTGGATGCTTCATGTAGATTTCCTCTTCTAGATCCCCATGTAGGAATTTTGTCTTCACATCCATCTGTTCCACTTCAAGATCAAAAGCAGAAGCAATAGATAAAAGAAATCTAATAGAATTTAACTTAGCAACAAGAGAAAAAATCTCACCAAAGTCAATTCCCTCTACCTAGGAATAACCTTTTTCTACTAACTGAGCTTTGTATTTCTCCACTTTTCCTTCTTCATTAAAATTATTCTTAAACAACCATTTTCTGCCAACAAATTTCCTTCTAGCTAGAAACTCAACTATATCCCATGCCTCATTCTTATCCAAGGCATCCATTTCTTCAACCATGGCCTTCTTTTAGAGTTTACTATCCTCTGAATTCACTGCTTCCCTAATAGTTCTAGGATCATCATCAGTAATAGATAAAGAAAAATTGGAACGGAAGTCAGGTGGACTATACCTTTCTGGTTGCCTTATTTCTCTCACTGATGTCCTCAATATTGGGGTATGAGGCTCTTCTTCTTATTCTTCTGCTTCATCTTCTTCAGATGATTCAGATTTTGCATCATCCAACTCTAGCTCTATTTTCTCAGGTTCATCTTTCCTTGGTAGGAATTATTTTTTGGACACATCTTTTACCTCTCTAAAAACAACATCTCGACTATAAACAGTCTTCTTAGTTTCTGGGTTCCAAAGATTATAACCTTTCACACCATCTTTATAGCCAATAAAGATACACTTTTCATATTTTTTATCCAGCTTACTCCTATTTTCCTTTGGAACATGTACATAACCATCACAACCAAACACTCTAAGATGTTGAAGAGAGGGTTTCTTTTCAGTTCATACCTCATGTGGAGTTTTTTCATCCCTCACTGATGAAGGTGATCGATTGACCAGGTAACATGTTGTACCCACTGCCTCTACCCATAATACTTGTCCTAACTTGGCACTGCTGAGCATGCTCCTTGATTTTTCCATCAATATCCTATTCATCCTTTCAGCAAATCCATTCTATTGAGGACTGTATGGAGTAGTATTCTACCTTTCTATACCACACTTCTTACAGAATTATTCAAATTTATTTCCGCAGAATTCTCCACCATTATTTGTTCTCAATACCTCTATTTTCTTCTCTTTATGATTTTCTACCAAAGCCTTAAACTCTTTAAATTTATCAAATACCTCAGATTTCTTTATAAGAAAATAAATCCATGTGTTCCTTGAGAAATCATCTATGAATGAAACATAATACACAGACTTACCTAGTGATGGAACATGCACAAGTCGAAACACATCATTGTGTATCAACACTAAGATCCACTTTGTTGTTGTAGCACCAGATGGGAATCTTACTCGATTATGTTTACCATATATGCAATGTTCACATAAATCAAAATCCATAGTGAAATTAGACATACCTTCAACGATGCCTTTACCGTGTAGTGTTCAAAGGCCCTTTTCTCCAAATTCCCCAGCCTTTGATGCCACAACATGGTCTTCTTTTCAATTGGTCTTGTCTTCTTTATTTTTCTACTCAAGAACAATAGAACTGTTACACCCATTAGTATAATTTCTTCCCAACAAGTTGTACATTGTTCCACACCAAAATCCCCTCATCAACACCATTGCTCCTTGTACCATCTTGCAAGTGTTCTTTCCAAATACAATATCCACTCCTACATCATCCAACTTGCTTACAGATATTAGGCTCCTGGAAAGTTTTGGAATGTGCAGAACCCTAAGGAGAGTTCTAATCTTTCCATATTTTAGCAACAACTTAACCCTTCCATGTCCCATGATTTTGGTTGTCGAGTCATCTCCTAGGAATACATCACCACCATCGTAGTTTTCATATTCAGAGAACCACTCCCCATGAGGATTCATATGGTATGACACACCTGAGTCGATCAACCATACATCACGGTCTGCATGTGTACCTATAGATGCTTGATAAACATCACCTCCTTATTTAGTGGAGGTTTTTTCCTCTGTGGAAGAGGTACTATCAGATTCCTTTGGTTTTTCAACCTTCTTAGACTTTCACTCTTTCTTATACTGCCCTGTTTTACCACACTTCCAACATTTCCTCAAAGATTTTCTTGGAGACTTAGATCTACCTGTAGATTTAGATCTCCCCCCCAAAGGTTTACTAGGATTCATGTCTTGGGTACGACCTCTTACAAATAAAGCATCTGTGTTATGACTATCCATGATTTTCCTCCTCATCTCTTCAGATAAAAAGGATGAAACTACATCCTCATACTTCAATGTAGATTGAGTGGTACTACCAATTGCTACAACAAGATTATCCCAAGAGTCTGGAAAAGAACATAAAAAAGTAATACACTTATCTTCTTCCGCAATCGTAATATTAACAGAGACAAGTTGACTTACCAGAGTATTAAAGGCATTTATATGTTCTGTCACATAATCTCCATCTTCCATCCTAATATGATACAACTTCTTTCGAAGAAACAACTTGTTTACTAGGGACTTTGACTAATACAAATTCCCTAACTTATCCCATAGTTCCTTGGTTGTAGATTCTCCTGAGACATTCAACAACACCAAATCTGCTAGGCAGAGTTGAATAGTACTCCTTGCTCTTCTGTCCAACTTTTCCTAATCTTCCTTCGACATACCAGTAGGTGGTGTACTAGTAGTTTGTGTACTAGTAGGTTGTGTACTAGTAGGTTGTGTACTAGTAGCCTATGTGCTAGTAGACGGTGTACTAGTAGGTTGTGTACTAGGATCCACAATGATCCATTGTTCTTTGTCTACAAGAAGGTCCTCCATCTTCAGCTTCCATAGCTCAAAGTTTTTACCATTGAATTTCTCTATCTCGATTCTAGATGAGCTCACCATTCCTCTTTCTATACTCAAATATACATTGCAAAATATCCCACTAAACCCAGGTTTATAATAGACCCAAGATAAAATTGATCTATCAAGACCGAGCCAAACCCTCAAGAACAATGGCATCCCTCTGAAGCCAAAAACAAGCTCCGATACCACATGTAAGTTTTAAACCTGCGAAGTAAAGCAATGCATATAGATTCTTAAGAAAAACAAAAATTAATCAATGGCTCATTCACATAGTACACAAAGATTTATACCGCAAACCCTCAACCGGGGAAAACCTTTCTTATATTCATTATATTGAATTTCACCATTCACCATACAATATATACAATGCTTTTAGGTATTTCGTATATACCAAAATCCTAATCCCTTAATCTAGGATTAATTTAGAAAACCGCTAAAAATAGCAAAAACCACCCACACACACACATGCAAAGAATATAACATATACCCAACAATCTGGTCCCGGTAAGAAAGAAAAATAGTGAAATTAGATTGTGTGTAGATTTCAGAAATTTAAACAAATCATCCCTCAAAGATAATTATACATTACCTAAAATGGACCACGTGTTGGAAAAAGTGGTAAGGGAAAATAGAATGTCCATTATTGACGACTTCTCAGGCTATAATCAAATTGCAGTCCACGAGGATGATAAGGAAAAAACCGCGTTCACCACCACATGGGGTACCTTCATATATGAAGAAATGCCATTCGGACTGATGAATGCAGGATCCACATTCCAACGAGCTATGGAGATTGCCTTTGTCATTGAAAGAGATAAGTTTGTAGTGATATATCATGATTATCTAATAGTGTTTTCTAAATCTGATGCAAAGCACCTGGTGCACCTCAAACAAACATTTGAGAAATGTTGAAAATTCGGTTTGTATCTGAACCCCAAGAAATCTCATTTTTATATGCAGGAAGGTAAACTCTTGGGCCACATAGTATCTAGAGATGGAATTAAAATTGACCCTAAAATGGTTGAAGCTATAGATACAATAAGTATTCCTAGGAATAGAAAAGAGATTCAATCATTTTTAGGAAAAAATAATTTTTTAAGAAGATTTATTCCAAACTTCGTTGAAATTGTAAAATTGATTACAGATATTCTCAAGAAGGACAACGAAGTTAAATCAACAATCAAAGCCAAAGCGTCATTCGAACGTATCAAGAAATTTATAGGTGAAGCCCCAGTGCTGGCCAGCCCAGATTATATGAAGGAATTCTTGATTTTCTCATTTGCCTCCGAACACACTATTGCGGTCGTGCTCTTACAAAAGAACGATGAAGGTTTTGAGCAGGCAATAACATTCTTTACTAAAAGTCTCAGAGATGATGAAATAAGATATGATATATTAGAAAAGAAAGCATATGAAATGGTGAAAGATCTCAAAGCTTTCAGAACTTATGTGCTCCATTCTAAGGTAATCTCCTATGTACCAACCAACATTGTCAAGGACATATTAGTTCATCCAGATAGTGAGAAAAAAAGAGGTAGATGGTTAGCCAAGATTCAAGAATTTGACCTAGAAGTAAAACCAACCAAATTGGTCAAAGGTCAGGTTTTGGATAAATTACTAGCCGAATCAAATTTCCAGGCACTTGGAATAAATCATTTACAATCCTACAAAGAGATTCTAGATATCAAAAGGGTTCGATGACTAGATAACTACAACTCAAATCCAGGAGAAATTCTCTTCTTTGGCTTGGTATAAAGACATAGTTTCCTACCTTCTCACTCTGTAGTGACCGAGTAGTATGACTCCTTCGAAAACTAGAACGTTGAAGTTGCACACAGTGAAATATTGTATCATGGACAGTCAACTATATTGGAAGGATCCTATGGGTTTCTTACTAAGTTGTCTAGTAGAATTTGAAATGGAGAGGGTAATAAATGAATTCCATGAAGGAGTGTGTGGAGGGCATCATGCATGGAGAGAAACAACATATAAAATTCTGAGAGATTGATATTATTGGATGAAACTATTTACCAATGTGAACGCTAAAGTCAGAGCCTGTAACCCTTGTCAACTATTTTCAGGAAAGAAAAGATTCCTGCACTAACTTTGGTCCCAGTTGTTAGCACTAGGAGTCACCTTCAGATTGCATGGAAGGCAAGCCCAATACCCATCAAGTTGTAAGTGAATGTAAGGGTGTTTAAAGGGTCAAATGGAAAAGGACTCAAGTGATAGTGTTCTAACTCAGATACCAGGGATATCATGCACCAACAATTAAGGTCTTGGCTAACTTCAATCAGTAGTTTGGGAGTAAGTATGAGTAGAAGGAAGACTTGAATGAGAGAAGTGTAGGGGTTGTTGTAAACATCAGGTCCACAAAAGCCTAAGGAGGAAAGTTTCTTAACACAAGATCTTCTTGAACTGAGAAACTAAGAAATCTAAATAAGCATCATGATAACATAATGATCAAACATCCATCATAAAAACACCATAATCATTCATGTGAATCATTCAAATCATGAAATTTTAGCATCAAAAACAAATATATTGAAAGAGAAGTTGATTTCTATTAGTAAAAAAGTCTTAAGTTCAGTATATCACTAGATCACAATTACTTCATCGAAATATTACAGTATAAGGGAGCCTTTCTCAACCATCCAAACCTGCTAAAGCAAATGATCTATCTATTTATAACAAAAGGGAGGCAAAAAATGGAAGTACGAGCTGGCCTCCGTCACTTGAAAAACTCTAAACATTTATTTGATCTAACAACTTATCTAACCACCTATGCTATAAAACAGGAAAATATTGGTCACTAATCCAACTGAATTTCAAACTAATTTGATTCCCTTTTGCTGCACAACTCCTTGTTTTCCATGTGTCTTTCCAAGCATGTGGTTGTCTTTATGATGCCATATGCTACTTCTCCATCCTTCTTCATCATCAATTTATCCAAAAGTTGTTAGCTTGGTCCTCCTAGATCCCTGGTCTTTATTGGCAGTCTCCTTGGGTAGAAAAACTGGGTAGCGCACTACAAGGAGAAAAGGTAGCCCCTGTAGGTAGTTTCATTATGTTGCATATGTGTACAAACTCTGCTCTCTATGCAATATTGGGTAGCGTCTGTAGGTAGCATCCTTGTGTTGTGCCTGTGTGCAAACTTTTACACTCTGTGAAATATTCAGTAGCGCCTTTGTGTTGTGCCTGTGTGCCAATTATTTTCCCTCTATGAAATATTAGATAGCGCCACTTATGCTATGTCTGTGTGAAAGTTTGGGTAGAATTACAAAAATGAAGCGCCTCCGATCCTTGAACATGTGAAAAATAGTTTATGGTTTTTCATGATGACAAAACTGTTTTAATCAAGAGCCTTGACTGCACAATATGTAGTGCCTTCTACCAATGGGAAAGCTAGCACTTAGAAAAAACCCAAAACCCAAATAGTTAAGCACTTAGAATCCTGTATATATGGCAGAGATAATATTTGCATATTGTTTAACACTCCAAAAAGATGCATCCTAAAAAATGGGGCTTACCCTTTACCAACTATTTTTTCATTTTTACACTTAACCTCATACTCTTTTTGATAGAAAGAGGATCTTCAATTGACACGACAGACTTCATGTTCTTAGCATTGGAAGGCTTCTTTGGTGTAGTTGTGCTCTCTTTAACTGTTAGTTTTTCATATTCAATGGTAGCTTCAACCAACACCTATAGATTTCTTTGGGCTACCTAATCTTGAAAATGCTTCATCTCTGCCTTTACCTTCCTTTTCTGAGATTGGAAGCCTTTGTTCTGCCTGTAGAGATTCTTAAGCTATCTATGAAGGGGCTGGGCCCTTCTTGTTGCAAACCTTGCCAAGTCAAGGGTGTGATTGTAGCCATCCATAAGCTCTGTCATCTTGGCTCTATCATACATGGCTTCCTCTTTCAATTTAGCCACTTCCTTTCTTGCATCTTTAAGCTACCTGATAAGTCTCTTGAAAGTCTGACTGCCAAGAGGAGCAATGTTATGCACAATCTCAAGAGGTTTTTTCTTAGTCTCTTCTTCTATCTGTATGGGAATTGTCTTATCCACCTCATCATGTTTCTAGGTGGCTTTGTTTTTACCTTTCTTCCTCTGCACAATGGTTTCTTCATTTCTTATCACAGGCTCCTCAAAGTGTTTCATAGGGGTTTCATATTTTCTCTCTAAAGGTATTTTAGTACCTTTACCTTTCTTTACAGGGGCCTCTTGTTTTTCTTCCACAGGATTTTCAATGCCTTTTCCCTTCTTCTTTTGAATAGGGGGATCAGGTAAGGACTACTCTTTGAAAACCTCCTTAGGAATTGATGACCTTGTGAAAGGTCTTTTACCTTTGATTTCAACTGTTGGAGGAGAAGAGGAAAAGAGAATCTTCTTCCCTCTCTTGGATATAGCTTTGGTAGAAGAAGGAACCTCTTCTAACCTTAGTGGAGGAGGTGGTGAAAAACCTCTGTGTGGAGAAGGACAAAATTCCTCCTCAGCCTCTATGACCTACTTGCTAATTTCTGGAACTTGAACAGGGGTTCTACCCTTCCTCTTCTTGTTGGTCCCTGCTTTAGTTGCACTGGTGGGTGACAAAGGACTTTCCCTATGTGATTGAGGAGTTGGTTCTAGATCCAACTTGAAATGAGAGGTAAAAACAAAATTCTCCCATGAAATCTCTTTCTTACCCAATTCCTTAAAGACTAGCATTCTGATTAATCCAGAGTGGAAAAGGCTAGAATCCACATCTTTAGATTTTTCCTGTATCATGTATGACGTCTTACCTGTACTCCTCAACAAGTAGTAAGGAACATTCTTCTCAACCTTACCAGTAAAATGTAGCAACAACCTTATATGGTACTAGTACAAGGTGTTGAATCTCCCTTCACAAGTAAAATATCTTTCTATGATCTTCAATAATATGTCAAATTGTTCAATCAATTGACTCCTTGGCATACTTTTGGACAAGTCATTGGATTGATATTCAAGTTTAAAAAGATCTTTTTCATAGGCTGAACTCAAAGAAATGGCTTTGAACCACTTTTCACCTATAATGGGGATCCCTGTTGCAGCTAAGATAGAGGCTTCAATGACCTCAAACTCCAAATCACCAACCTTGGTTTTCTTTCCATCAAACTGTAGTGCAAATTGTCTTGCTACCTCTGGATGGTCTCTCTACATGTTCTGACAGAAAGAGAGTCACCCTACTCTTTGAAAGGCCTCTCTTGCTATGGGTTTTGTATCAAAAATATTCATGTCCACCGATTCTATTTTGACCACCTTGCCACCTTTGTGTGTCTACCTTGATTGAGGAGTCTCCATGGCTCAAAATGAGGGATTTTAAGAAGATTAAGGGATGGTAGTGACCAGGAAGGCTTTGAATCAGGCTTTATATATAAGGCTTTCCCTTTTGGATAGACTGATGCTAGTAGGTCAAGCTCGATTTTAGGAATTAAACCCTTAGGCTTGTACAGGTATTCTTGAGTGTAAACAGTGAGGAGGTAGTCTAAATTTTTCCCTCTGCAATTGATTGGAAACGCCAAACTCCAAGATGAAAGGAAGCAAGGAAAACAAAGAAGTTTTGAGCAGCACAATGCATACACAGAGGATAGGCTATTTACAGGCTTGCAACTTCAATGGTTAAAGCAAAAAATAGTGATCAAACCATAGATATAGGCAAAGAATTTACAGGTCCGAAGAGGAGAAAAATAAGGTTACCATGAAAATATGGATCCCTTACTATTGTGCAAGCTTAGCAAAACAAAAACCTGAGAACACATTTCCTGTGAAAATTAATACACAGAGGAGGTAACATGGGATACATGTGCAGTATACACCTGCTGAGATATTCAACGCAATCTTAGGATGAAATTTGAGAAAACCTCGGTCCTGGAATATTTCTCAGCATAGGATTTGGTTGACATGCGGTCGCCTGATCAAATCTTATGAATTTGTGCAACACAACATTGTTGATATTTTCAAAATTAAAAACCATTACGAAGGTTCATAAATGCAAGATATTTGAAGGCATCTTGAACTGACTTCTGGAATTGAAAACAAGGGACATGGAATTAGTCATGGAAATCATGGCTTGAAGTGGAAGTGTGATGAATGTGATAGGCGCTACAGAACTGCTTGATGAGTAGGTAGTGCATCCACTACAAAACATGATTATATAGGTAAGCAAGGACGTTGAGGTATGCCTACGAGGTCATGAGTGAGGAGGAAGGTGTGTCACATCAGTTTAGTAATGGGAGGGATCGACCTAGGGACAAGTCATGAAGGGGACCCAAATAAAACATGAGCTAGAAATGGTTGAAGGATCAAAAATCGATTTGACGATCAAATTAGAGATAAGAATCAAAAACTTTAATCATCCAAGGGATCCTACCAATCATAAATTTTAAAGGGATGAGACCTTAAAAGAAAAATCAAAATCTAAGGGTTAAAAAAGGACTGCAAACAAACTAAAAAGACCCAAGGCAATTTAGTGTGATAAAACCAGTTAAAATAGAATCTTTGTTTCAACAATGGGGTCTAGATTTCATCGGTGAAATACATCCACATTCAAGTGCACAACATAACTAGATTTTGACCAATATTGACTATTTCACCAAATTGGTAGAGGCCATTTTGACACAAAACACAACAGATACTGTGGTGATCGGTTTCTTGGAAGAAAACATTTTGTAAAGGTTTGGCTATCCTCAGAAGATAGTTACTGATAATTCCCAAGCTTTCATGTCCATGGATTTGGTAAGTTTCTATCAAAAGTATAACATTGTACTAGGGCATTCCACAGCCTATTATCCTCAGGGCAATGGGTTAGCCGAATCCTCTTAAAAGAGTCTAATCACCATAATTAAAAATGTGTTGACTGAAAATAAGAAATCCTGGCATGTACATTTGAAATATGCTTTGTGGGCTAATCGTATAGGCTCTAAGATATCAATCAGAATGTCCCCTTTTCAAATGGTATGCGATACCAATGTTGTTCTCCCCATCAATATTTCTCTGCCCATAATGAAAATCTGGAAATATGCGAAGGAAGAGCCAAATCACGTCACTAGGAGAACAAATAAATTGATTGAAGTCCATCAAAATAGGGCGGAAGTAGATGAGAAGCTCCAGAAATACCAGGATAACATGAAATCCATGTTTGACCAAAAGGCTAAAGATAGGGAATTCCTTCCCGATGACCTGGTTGTAAAGTGGGATTCTAGGAAGGAAGACTAAAGAAAACACATAAAATTCAACCATATCTTGTGTGGACCCTTCAATATCACAGCTTCTGAAGGGAAGAATTCATTTTTATTGGAAAATCTGGATGGAAAAATCCTTAATGCCCCTATCAACGAGCGTTACCTGAAGCATTTTATGCAATAAATGGTTTCCAAACTCTCACTGTACATACCAATTTGATTTATTTACTTTGATTCATGATTTTTCATTTCTTTGGTAAGTTGTTGATGCAGGAGCATCGACCAACACATCAAACGAGCCAGCGTGGAGCAGAAGACAGCTGGAAAGCCAGCACCAAAATTTTGAAAATACTTTGGGAATATTGTGCATGTCTTTAATGAAGCCATTATGAAGGTGCACTTATGCATTGTAATGGACCTTGAGCAGATAGCTCTCGTTCTTAGGTAGATAGATGACATTTATTTTAGTTAATGTTGGTAGATAGGAATTTAATTGTAGATTTGATAGCTTTAGAGTCCAAGAGGGAAAATGGATATAGACACCCTCATTGTATCATTGTAATATATTGAAGCAGGAGAGCAGAAGAGCCTGCAGAGGAATGTGTAGAGAACACCCATGTACAGATATTGAATTAATAGAAGAAAGATTTGATTCAAATCCATGGTTATGTGTCTATTCTCTGTGTTGATGTTGTTATGCTTATGAATATTTTCTTCCTGTCATACATTTTCTTTTATATGCTATGTATGTGATTTCATGATTGAATTGAAGTCTGAGAGGGTGAGTGAATGAGTTTCAAATTTTTTTCTAAGTGAGCCAGAGGATTCCTACAAGGAGTGCAGTCGAATTGTCCGCAAGGAGTGCATTGATAGAAGGGTTCACTTAGAGATAGATTTTGTTCTCATTTCTTTGAGAGTGCAGATAGGCATAGTTCCGTGCAAGGAGTGCGCAGGCCAAGAAAAGTATCAGAGTTGCGATTCTGAGAAAAGTATTGAAAGATTTCTGCTATAGGAAGTGCGCAGGGTTAGAAGACTTCAACACTTAGAAGTTGTTGAAGATTTTCTGCAAGGAGTGCGTGCAAGAGGGTTTCCAAGAAGATTGAAGTCTTGGAAAAGTTCAGGAAGGAGTAAGCCTTCGAATTCATCAAAGGGTACGTCCAGGGAAGCGACTATTAAAATCTTGCAGGAGTATCGCAGGTTTGGCGAGAGGGTGAACAAGTCTTCGTGTGAGAAGCACTTTGTTCGATTCACAGGACGGATGGTCGAGAGCCTCCAGGAGAATCTCGTGAAGTTACGAGAATTATCGGATCTTCACATAGGATCGTGCATCGGAGATTCATAGGTGGAAGCCCGTGTTCTCGACAACAGAAGCTATGAAGTCACTAGATGCGATATCACGACAGGAGATTGGGTGGGCCATAGTCAAGGCTAGTGGAAGACAGGTGGCGGAGATCGGAATCTCACGAGCTCGAGGCTCGTAAGTTGAAAGCCCAATTATTTGAAGGTTCAAGTCGTGAGGCGCGAGGTGGCGAAGGCACGACAAGAGAATCTCGGAGTCTCGTCACATCGAGACTTGGAAGATGGAAAAAATCAATGGTTAAGGTTGCGAGTAGCGAAGGCACGAGGCGGCGAGTTTCGAAAGTGCGACGAGGATTGTATCGGCACTCAGTACATCAGGTCTCAGTGATCCGAGGGTGTAGCGCTTGACTATTGGACTCGCGAAGTCGCGAGTACTGATCCTCCGAAAGGTAGAAGAGAGGATCGCGATGAAGAAAACCCATGGGGTGCAGATTTCCCGATTGGGAAATAGAAGGACCATTGAAATTCTTCGGGCCAAAGGGAAATAAGGTCCTGAGGAGAGAAGCCGTGCTCTGAGGAATGTGGTCGGCTATATCAGAGTGGGAATACTCTTTGTTTTCTATAGCAGAGAGAGAGAGAACTCACCATGTCACCCAGAAGGGAGAGACAGTCACCCGACCCAGAAGATAGGGAGGTGAGAAGAAGAGGCAGACTGGCAGGGAATCCAGAGATGGAAAGGCAGATACATGATCTCCGAGCAAGATTAGAAGATATGGAGGCAATGCAGAGATTCACAGCCAATGCTGGAGATCTAAGTGACTCCGAAGGCAAAGATGAAGCTGAACAACCAGGAGAAGTTGCAACTGAAGATGCCACCAATGAGCGATTAATTAAAGCTATCGCTCGGATGAGTTCAAAGACAAAAATGGACATTCCAGCTTATGAGGGAAGTTTGGATGCAGAAGAGCTACTGGATTGGATCAGGGCTCTTGACACCTACTTCGATTATGAGGATATCGAAGAAGATAAAAAGGTTAGGCATGCTGTCACGAAATTGAAAGGACATGCAGCATTATGGTGGGATGAGCTTCAAGTAGATAGACGCTGAAAAGGAAAGCAAAAGATCAAGAGTTGGGATCAAATGATTGCGAAAATGAAGGAAAAATTCATCCCAAGGGATTACCAAATCACACTGTTCAGGAGAAGGCAGAACCTGAGACAAAAACTAATGAAAGTGAAGGAATACGCTGAGGAATTCTATCGACTAAACATCAGAGCAGGTCATCGGGAGAGCTATGATGAAAAGGTTGCAAGATACATGAATGGTCTGAGATACAACATTCAGGATGAATTAAGCATGACAACCATCAGAACGGTGGAGGATGCTTACCAGATGGATCTGAAAGTCGAGGAGAAGCTGAGCCGTAAGCAATGTCAGCGAGGGCGAGGCAGAAGTCAGCCCAGAGGCAAGGCAGTTTCCCAAGAGAAATATCAGAAGCCTAAGGAGGAATGGAAGAAACCTCAGGGTAAAGTTGAAAGAGGTGGAACCTCACAGTGAGGACAACAGTATGCTGAGCAGAGGGGGCAACATAATGAGCAGAGAGGAGATTATGCTGACGCAAACACTTTTCCTTGTACTAGAGGTAGGAGAAGAGGCCGAGGTGGAGTAATCACATGCTTCACGTGTGGAAAGGATGGGCACAAGTCATTCGAGTGTCCAGAGAAAAAGAAGGATAGTGGAGAAGCTCACATCACTGAAGCGCAGAGGTGTGATGCTGAGAATGAAGACACAGAAGGTGGAAGGTCGCTGATGATGCGTAAAGTTCTTTTGACACCTGGGAAAGAGGTGGAGGACTCAGCTCAAAGGACCAGACTGTTCAGGGTAGCTTGCAAAACCAAGGACTGGAAATGCAAGGTTATTATTGACAGTGGCAGCACAGATAATCTCGTTTCGACCGAGATGGTGGAGAAATTAGAGCTGGAGACAACTGATCACCCAAGACTGTACAAAGTTTCATGGTTACAGAAGGGTCATCAGGTGAGTGTCACTAAACAGTGTTTAGTTGAATTCAAGATAGGGGGATATAATGATAAGGTATTATGTGATTTCATTCCCATGGATGTATGCCATTTATTGCTGGGTAGACCTTGGCAATATGACCGAAATGTGGTTCATGATGGGAGGATGAACACATATACTTTAGAGAAGGACAGGAGGACACACAGGTTGCTTCCGATAAAGGATAAAGAAATGAAACCGGAAGTGAGTAACACAATACTTCTCATGAGTGGGAAGGAACTTCTCACAGAGATGGAGAAGAAAGAAGATCCACAATTCTTTGTGGTCAGAAAACCGAGGATAGTTCTGACTAGCACAAGAGTGGATGATTTACCAGATGAGATTCAGGAACTACTGGGAGAGTTCGCTGACATCATCGTGGACGAATTACCTCATTCTTTGCCACCGATGAGGAGTGTGAGTCATCACATTGATCTCATACCAGGAGCCAGTTTTCCGAACAAAGCTGCGTACCGATTAATGCCGCAGGAAAATGAGGAAGTCAAGAAGCAGGTCCAGGAGTTATTGGACAAAGGATTGGTCAGGGAAAGCCTGAGTCCATGCGTTGTTCCAACAGTGCTTAGTCCAAAGAAATATGGAGGTTGGAGAATGTGCACCGATTCAAGGGCGATCAACAAAATTACCATTAGGTACAGATTTCCACTGCCGAGAATGGATGATCTGATGGATTGCCTGAGTGGGGCAAATTATTTTTCAAAGATTGACCTGAAGAGAGGATATCATCAAATTCGCATGAGGGAAGGTGATGAATGGAAGACGACATTCAAGATGAACGAAGGTTTGTATGAATGGCTGGTCATGCCATTTGGCTTGACAAATGCGCCGAGTACATTTATGAGATTGATGAATAAAGTCCTAAGGGAATTCATCGGGAAATTTGTAGTCGTATATCTGGATGATATACTGATCTTCAGTAAAACAAAGGCTGAACATTTGAAACATTTGGCCATTGTGATGAGGAAAATACAGCAGGAGAAGCTATTGATTAATATGAAGAAGTCCTCATTCATGAAGACAGAGCTCATTTACTTGGGTTTTTTCATATCGAAAAATGAATTGAAAATGGATCCAAGTAAGGTGGAAGTGATTAAGAATTGGCCATCACCGAGAAATGTTTTTGAGGTGAGAAGTTTCCATGGTTTGGCTAGTTTCTACCGAAAGTTCATCAGGAATTTCAGTGGGATTAGCGCAACGATGATGGACACGGTGAAGAAGTGACATAAGTCTTTTCATTGGACAACGGAGGCTGAGAAGAGCTTCAATCTGTTGAAGCGGAAGATAATGGAATGACTAGTGTTGGTGTTGCCAGAATTCAAGAAGACATTTCAGGTGGAGTGTGATGCAAGTGGATATGCCATAGGGGTGGTCTTAAGCCAGGAGGACAGACTAGTGGCCTATTTCAGTGAGAAGATGGATGAAGAAAAGTTGAAATACTCCACGTATGATAAGGAATTTTATGCTATCATACAGGCGTTGAAGAAGTGGAGGCATTACTTGATCCCAAAAGAATTTGTATTGTACAGTGATAATCATGCATTGCAGTTTGTGAGTCAACAAGAGAAGTTGAATCAGAAACATGCTAAATGGGTAAAGTATATGCAGAATTTTACATTTGTAATTAAACACATTTCAGGTACTGCTAACAAAGTGGCTGATGCTTTGAGCAGGAAGTGTTTGTTGCTGCAGGAGTTTCGAGTCAAAATGTTTGGTTTTGAAAATCTTAAAGATATACATGCAGGTGATGCAAGTTTTGCATAAGCATATGAGGCAGCTGAGAATCCAGTTCTCAGAGATCAGAGTCCTTGGATAGATTATATGATTCAGGAGGGATTGTTGTTCAGAGGCAATCAATTGTGCATTCCAAATTGCTCCATGAGGGAGAATTTGTTGAAAGAGAAACAAAATGGTGGATTGGCAGGGCATTTTGGCCACGACAAAACATTCGCAAATCTGAGCGAATCATATTTTTGGCCAGGCATGTGAGCAGATGTCAAGAGGTTTGTTGACAGGTGTTGAATTTATCAGCATTCGAAAGGGAGGAAGCATAATGCAGGGTTTTATCATCCATTTCCCATACCAGAGAGGCCATGGGAGGTGATAAGCATGGATTTTGTATTGGGATTGTCAAGTACGCAGAGAGGCATTGATTCTGTATTTGTGGTGGTGGATAAGTTTTCAAAGATGGCACATTTTATTCCATGTCAGAAGACCAGCGATGCGACCCACATCGCAAATTTGTTTTTCAAAGAGATTGTGTGACTTCATGGATTGTCGAGAAGCATAGTCTTAGATAGGGATACAAAATTTATAGGTCATTTTTGGAGGATGCTATGGAAGAAGCTAGGGACTAACTTGGCATTTATTTCAGCTTATCATCCGCAGACGGATGGGAAAATAGAGGTGGTGAACAGAAGTCTGGGGGACTTGCTGAGAAGCTTGGTGATGGAGTACCATGGCAGCTGGGACAATATATTTCCACAGGCAGAATTCGCATACAATGATTCAGTGAATCGGAGTACAGGAAAGAGTCCATTTCAAGTTGTATATGGGATGCATCCGAGAGGAGTGTCTGAACTGCGAGATTCAGAACAGACTGCTACTAGTAGTGCTAGTGCAGAGGAATTCGCTGAGGCGATGAAGGAACTTCATGGCAAGGTGAATCAAAGATTGATAGACTCAAATCAGGAGTACAAGTGAAGAGCAGATAAACATCGGAGACAACTTCAGTTCGAAGTTGGTGATCTGGTTCTATCACACTTGAGGAAAGAAAGGTTCCCGAGGGGAACATATAATAAATTGAAAATGAAGAAAGTTGGGCCATGCAGAGTCCTGAAGAAATTTGGAGAAAATGCTTATGAGATTGAGTTTTCGGATGGCATCAGAATATCTCCGATATTCAATGTGGCAAATTTATACCCATACAGGGCTGGAGAAGCAAAGACTGGAGCTGAGGAGCCAGTGATCGAGTGGAAGAAACAATTTCCAGTTGCAGAGAAGCCACAGATGGAGTGCATACTGGACAAGAGAGTGGGTAAAAAGACCAGGAGAAAAGAATACTATGAGTACCTGGTCAAGTGGAAGAATCACCCAGTGGAAGACGCCAGCTGGGAAAGCAAAGCAGTGATACAGAAGCATGGACAAACCATGCAGGAACTCATGGACAGGAGCCCATGAAAGTTTTCAAGATGAGGAGTATGATGCAGGAGCATCGACCAACACATCAAACGAGCCAGCGTGGAGCGGAAGACAGCTGGAAAGCCAACACCAAAATTTTGAAAATACTTTGGGAATATTGCGCAAGTCTTTAATGAAGCCATTATGAAGGTGCACTTATACATTGTAATGGACCTTGAGTGGATAGCTCTCATCCTTAGGTATATAGACGACATTTATTTTAGTTAATGCTGGTAGATAGGAATTTAATTGTAGATTTGATAGCTTTAAAGTCCAAGAGGGAAAATGGATATAGACATCCTCATTGTATCATTGTAATATATTGAAGCAGGAGAGTAGAAGAGCATGCAGAGAACTGTGTAGAGAACATCCATGTACAGATATTGAATTAATAGAAGAAAGCTTTGATTCAAATCCATGGTTATGTGTCTATTCTCCGTGTTGATGTTGTTATGATTATGAATATTTTCTTCCTATCATACATTTTCTTTTATATGCTGTGTATGTGATTTCATGATTGAATTGAAGTCTGAGAGGGTGAGTGAATGAGTTTCAAATGTTTCTCTAAGTGGGCCAAAGGATTCCTGCAAGGAGTGCAGTCGAATTGTCTGTAAGGAGTGCGTTGACAGAAGGGTTCACTTAGAGATAGCTTTTGTTCTCATTTCTTCAAGAGTGCAGATAGGCATAGTGCCGTGCAAGGAGTGCGCAGGCTAATCAAAGTCTCAGAGTTGCGATTTTGATCAAAGTATTGAAATATTTCTGCTGCAGGAAGTGCGTAGGGTCAGAAGACTTCAACACTTAGAAGTTGTTGAAGATTTGCCGCAAGGAGTGCGTGCAAGAGGGTCTCCAAGAAGATTGAAGTCTTGGAAAAGTTCAGGAAGGAGTAAGCCTTTGAATTCATCGAAGGGTACGTGCAGGGAAGCGGCTATTGAAAGCTTGCAGGAGTGTCGCAGGTTTGGTGAGAGGGTGAACAAGTCTTCGTGTGAGAAGCACTTTGTTCGATTCACAGGGTGAACGGTCGAGAGCCTCTAGCAGAATCTCACGAAGTTATGAGAATCATCGGATCTTCACATAGGATCACGCATCGGAGCTTAGTAGGTGGAAGCCCGTGTTCTCAACAACAGAAGCTGTGAAGTCGCGAGATGCGATATCACGACAGGAGATCGGGTGGGCCATAGTCAAGGCTAGTGGAAGACAAGTGGCGGAGATCGGAATATCACAAGCTTAGGGCTCGTAAGTTGAAAGCCCAATTATTTGAAGGTTCAAGTCACGAGGCGCGAGGTGGCGAAGGCACGACAGGAGAATCTCAGAGTCTCATCACATCGGGACTCGGAAGATGGAAAAAATCAGTGGTTAAGGTCACGAGTGGCGAAGGCGCGAGGTGGCGAGTCACGGAAGTGTGATGAGGATTGTATCGGCGCTTAGTACATTGGGTCTCGGGGATCCGAGGGTGTAGCGCTTGACTATTGGACTCGCAAATTTGCGAGTACCGATCCTCCGAAAGGTAGAAGAGAGGATCGCGACGAGGAAAACCTGTGGGGTGAAGATTTCTCAATTGGGAAATAGAAGGACCGTTGAAGTTCTTTGGGCCAAAGGGAAAGAAGGTCCTGAGGAGAGCGGCCATGCTCTGAGGAGTGTGGTCAGCTATATCAGTTGTTATTTTCACTATAAATACAGACATGTTTGTTTTTTTCTAAAAGGAAAACAAGAAAATCAAAAAACACGTAATAGTTGTTATTTCTTTTGAGAAGTATATAATAGCTCTCATGTTTATTTTTATCGCAAGATACTGAATGATAGTCGAAATATCAGAAAAAAATTTCAAAAGAGCGATATGCTCCCAAAACAAGTGATAAATAAATAGTCGGCTTAGTTGAAAATATGAATAAATTTGAAGGTATAATCTTCTAAAACCTACTGAACCAAGTTGAAGTTTTCAGGGGAATTTATCTAAATCTGAAAGAAGTCTCATTCACAAAAATATTGTCACCTAATCAACAATAAGAGGAATATGAGAATTATAGACTAATCTTAAAAGTTTTCTCTAATGTTTAATAAATAAAATTAAATAAAAAATTTTATTAAACGAAAATTAAATAAAAATGAAATAGAAATAAAAGAGTTTAGGGAAATACAAGAATCGTTGAAAAGCTTATGTGAGATTGATCCTATTCGCAATAGAATTTTTGAATACTCTGACTGATCCAATCTACCCATCTTAAAGCTTTTGTTCCCTTTTGTTCTCATCTTCTCCCTTGGTCTCCACAGAGAGAAGATTTCACCTTAACTCTGAAAACTTAGAAACATGTCTCAAGTAATGTTAGGCGAATATTTATACGCACCTCTCAATTTAACTAGAAGAAAGTATGTCTAGGTTAATCCTAACTACTTTAGCCTTTCTAACGGATTCAAACTGATTGATCTCACTTTAGGCAATCCCCTGAAAAGTAAAAATACCCCGTGAAAAAATTCCTTGTAGGTGAAGGTGTCTTGAAGATTGGAAGGAAATTAACCCAGAGTAATCAAAGTGAGTTAACAGACCTCTGTTGCTAAATTATAAGTAGATATCATCCTGGTATATGACATACAATTTGATTGCCCCCACTTCATGCTTAAATATATATATATATTTGTCAGCAGTGTTATGCCAAGGGCTCTTATGGAAGTCGCACCACTTCCCGGTATCTTTCTTTGTCTTTCCGATGTCCTTCTTTGCTTGTGGCTTGTACTGGTTGTCTTGATACTGT
>JZKD02S1784914.1:564691-587119 GCA_000966675.3 Picea glauca | reverse complement strand
AAATATATATATATATATATATATATATATATATATATATATATAAGACAGATGGTGAAAGGAAATTCATCTAAATGATTACCCCCATCTAGTTCAAAAAAGAGATGATGAAAGGAAATTCATTAAATGATTTCCCTCATCTCAAGCATTTAAATGCAAGATTACAAAATGAAGTGGTGAAAGGAAATTCAATTTTGGAATTAGATAACTTCACTGGGGTACTGAAGAGGCTCGCTGGAAGTGAAGCAATGTATATGATATCTGCAGGTTGTTATACATGCATTATAATGCACTCTGTTAGTTAGCCTTCCTCTTGACAAGATAGACATTCTAAGACAACTAAGGACTCCCTAATTAAATCATTAAAATCACTTTTCCTTGAAACAAATAAGATTGAACAAATTCTGATAGATAGGTTAAGGTTGTTTTGAATATCTTGAGAAAATCTAAATACAGTTTCAGGAAAGAGAAATTTCAAATAGCCTAACCAAGAGTCATGATTTGATGTGTTTTGAAGGTTTTCTAAGTTACGGTTGAAACCCTTTTCTCAGTGCAATCCTTTTCTAAAAAAGTTCAACAAAATGCAATAATGATTCCATTTACCCAATAAAGGCACATGGTCTACTGTTCTTCGTGACTCACAGGGAGATGCGATGCCTAGATGGAGCCTATGTTGGAACATATATATTTTTATAAACTTTAGACTTAGATAAGTTTCATTCTTGTTTAAATAAGGACAAACGTGCACTTGAATATCATTGTTGATGAAGTCTTTTGTTGAATCCAATGATCTGAAATCCTTAAAAGTTATGGAGCCTCCCACTCGTTAAAAGGTCAAACCACTAAAGGCTACCTTTGAAATGTCGGGTTTTGGGGTTTTGCGATACTAATAGTCCAACATGTAAGAAATCCAAAGTCTTGATATACAAAGTCACAGAACTATCTTAAGTTATACTGGGTTATTTTAGGGTTAAGAACAATTAACGATTAATAACTCTTATCACGATTTTGCATTTTGGGGGTCCTAACATATAGCGACTATCAATATCCCGAGACTCAAAACCCTGAAATATTTGAGGTTAATCATGATTAGTTAAAAGGGTTAAGCACAATTAACTTAATTGATCACATCGCGATTTCAAATTTCGTAAGTCATAGCTCAGGCTGTTATAAGATCTCCCGAGAGCCGAAATGCCAAATTTACTTAATGATAAATATGATTAATCGATGCTTTAACAAATATTATCTTTTAATTAATCCATCATTTAATGATGACTCAGATATATTAAAATTTCGTATGTGCTTTTCCTGAGCATGAACAACCAAAAATAAATGCCATTAATAATTCCTTTACGACAATCATTCCAAATAAGATTTTGAGCCACCACTTGAATCTGATTCATTAAAAAAAGTAAATATTCCTTCAGTAAAGGTATTGGTTAATTGATGCGATTAAAGGAAGAGGGATGTGAATTTGAATTTCATTATGTGTTTTACTGAGCAGTAAGTTTTTCCAGCTAAAGGATTTTACGCATTTTCTATGGCAGATAACAAATTTCAAAGGCTTGATACCATGGCTCCATGGAAAGCACCTAAAGTGACTAGTGAAAGTTCAAGCCAGAACGAAGATGTTCTCTCCAACACCTCACCCAAAAGCATAAACACCATCAAATCCTGGATGCAAGTATTCAACATCTTACAATATGAATTGGTAAATTGCCTGAATGATTCAAGAGACAATGAGAAGGAGGACCTATCTACCAAATGAAAAATTGTTGCTCAATCAGAGCTACAGAAGATAGTGACAAGGCCTAAGCTCTTGCCCTACAATGATATGATCAATTGGGTGTTGGACCACGTAGATATCCTAACCAGGACTATTTTCAATTCGCAAAAGGTCATAGTTGGGTCTTTCAGGCCATAACATCTACAGGTGATGTACAAATTGTCTCTGATATCCAATTTCATTTACAATGCAAATTTTCTAGTAGACTTCAACAAGAAGGAATGCGACCAATACGGGAAAAATCTTCCTGATTTAATTAAAGAATGATATTCATGCCCCAAGAAGTTCAGAGCCGACTCCCATGGTATATACCCAGTTTCTGCACTAGAACCTCACATAATTTACATAGCAATGATGATGTGTAGGCTCTATGGGAAGGAAAAAAAAGTTCATTTATTTTTACCGTGGGTACCTATTATACACATAGTAGTAGAAGGTTACTCTTTTGACTAGGCAAATATATTGTCGGACATTTTGGTTCAAGAAATTGCAAGATATCATTCACTAAGAGCCAAGGGGAAAACGGCCCAATTTTTCATGTCAGCTTATATTATGGACATCATTTGTTTCATGATGCCTTTTTTGCTTAATCCAGATGGATATCGGTGGCCACCCACCTTTTCCAACTAGCTCAAAATAGTTTTATGACAATTTTGGCAATTTACTATTTTTAGCAGTTTTAACTTCCAAGGTAATTTTGAGGGCCTAAATGAAGGTTTTTTGGTATATATCTCCTCAATGATAGCCAAAGAAATTATTGAGCCCCAAAAATCAACCTCCTCGATGATACTTTTCCAACGGGCTATCACATGCCTAAAACGGAGACCGTATGCAAAAGTTACGACCCTGGGAAGTTGATGTACTAACTTACCCAAACATGGCCCACATGACTATTGGTGCTTCATCTCCTAGGGTTAGGTTTTTGGATGTCTAGGGTTTTTGGAATTATTTATTATTGTAAAAATGCCTTCAAAGCCTCATTTTAATATTCTTCTTGTGAATGTGCACTGCTATCACATCTCTTCTCAGAGATAAGCCGCCACCATTCCAACAAGCTTGTTTCCACTGCATTTTATGGTTTCAGCTTATTTCATTATTGAATAGAAAACCAGTTTTACTGTATCAATGTTATTTTGTGTTAAGCACCTGTTAATAATCTGTATTCATTTTTTTCTGCTCATAAAATCCAGATCAGTGGTATCAGAGCGGTCTGCTCCTTGTTGTCTTAATGCATGTCCCCAACGAGGTCAGAGTACAACGAGTTGGGTCTCGAGCTTGTTTCTCTTGAGGACATAATCTCTCGCACGCCCAAGGGACCTCCCATGGCAGGAGAAAGTAAATATGACAGGACATGATATCCTTTCAAATTGTTTATTGAGGAAGCCCTCACGCAACAGAGGAACGAGATTATGGATAGTTTTGTGCAAATCCTTCAGTGACTACCAACAGGCGATGCATCTTCTTCGAACCGAAGCGCCGCCCCCTTCAAGGTACAAATAAACTTTGATATTCCTATAATTGAAGGTCATATAGACATAGATGTTGTAGACAGGTGGTTGAATCTACTATAAGGGTATTTTTCTATTCATAAATTTTCGAATAAAGAAAATATTACTTTTGCACTCCTCAAATTTGTTCCCCATGTCAAAGATTGGTGGGAAACTTTCTGTGAGAAAAAGGAAACAGAGGAAACCTCATTATTTTCAGTCAAGACCACCTGGGAATCCTTAAGGGATGCTATTAAGGAACAATACTACCCTATCAGAAGTTATGATGACCTGTATACCAAATGGACCACACTGCGGCAAGAAAGAGACCAAGCAGTACCAGATTTCACAAATATCTTCCATACCTTATGCACCATGTTGGGTGTCAAAGATTTAGAGCGACATATGGTGCTCAAGTATTGTAATTCTCTGCATAGATACATCCATATCGGAATGGAATTTCTGGAAATCTCATCCTTGGGCACGGCCTATCGATATGTCATCAAAATCGAGTAGAAGCTCAAACAAAAGACACGAAAATTTGGGCCTGGGAACCCCTCACAAAAAAATCTAGGAAAGGGCAGCCCCAACCCATTGAACAAAGGAAAGAGAAAAGATGGATAGTATCGGGACAACCAGTACAAGCCACAAGAAAATAAGGACACTAGAAAGACAAAGAAAGATATTGGGAAGTGGTGCAACTTCCATAAGAGCCCTTGGCATAACACTGTTGACTGCCACTCAAAGCAGTCGCTGGTGGCTGAAGTGAAAGCCTATGAATCAGATGCGGATTCTAAATTCGAGACAGAACTGGAAAGGGGAAGATGGATCATTGACGTGGAACCCAGTGCCACCGTTGCTACCACCAAGCTCCATCCTGGTGAACCAGATGATCCAGAAGAAGGAGAGCACCTCTTCCATTCACAGATGTGGGTAAAAGGCAGCCCACTGCACTTCATCGTTGATAGCGGTAGCTAGAAGAACCTCATCTCAGTAGAGGTCATCAAGTGGCTGGCCCTTCTAACAACATTGTACCCACAACCCTACACCATTGGATGGTTCCGCCAAGGAAGAGATCTTCGCGTCAACCAAAAGTGTCGACTATCGTACAACATCAAGCCCTTCAAAGACAAGGTAATGTGTGATGTTGCTCCTCTCGAAGTTTGTGATGTTATTTTGGGCCAACCTTATTTATGGAAACATTATGTTGTATATGAGTCTAGGCCTCGTAGTGTTATTATTACTTTGAACAGAAAATTGTACAGGATACCCGAGGCAGTCCCACCTAGTTCTATTTCCTTGATCTCTGCTAAGTAATGCAGGAAGGTCATCTCTCAGACGTGGAAGTTTGTCTTCTTCATGATTCTCTCTCAGATAGTAGAAGTAAGTAGATAAGGTCATGGAAGAATAGTCAGATATCTTCTCCTCACATATAGGGGTACCTATGCACTGCCAGGTCAAGCACCCCATCGATCTGATTCTAGGCGCACCGCTGCCCAATGGGCCAGTATATCGTCTCTATTTGTTATATAATGAGGAGATCAAGTGAAATATCCAAGAACTTCTCTAGAAGGGGCACATCTGCCTCATCTCATCACCTTGCGGGAGCCCAATCATGCTAGTGAAAAATAAATATGGAGCCTCCCGACTCTGTATTGATTACCGGGCTCTGAATAAAATCACTGTCAGAAACCGATACCCGATTCCCCGAATTGATGACCTCCTTGATCAATTCATGGGGGCCAAATACTTCAGTAAGATTGATCTGAAGCCTGGATACCACCAAGTCTTGATAGAAAAGTTAGATGTATGGAAGACCACCTTCAAGTCAAAGGAAGGAATTTTTTATTGGTTGGTCATGCCCTTTGGTTTGAAAAATGCTCCAGCCACTTTCATGAGGATGATGGACAATATCCTGTGACCATTCACCAATACTTTTTTAGTATATCTGGATGACATTCTAATTTACAGCAAGTCTTGGGTTGAACACTTGGAGCATATTCAACAGGTTCTACACACCCTGCGATAGTACATGCTATACACCAACCTGGAAAAATGCTCCTTCATCATGGACATGGTCCATTACCTAGGATACATCATTGATCAGCATGGCGTACATGTGGATATAGCCAAGATCCAAGTCATCCGTGACTGGCCAGCCCCAACAACACTCACTGAGCTTCGAAGCTTCTTGGGACTTGCTAATTTCTACCACAGGTTTGTGTTTGGTTTCTCCCATATTGCATGGGCCCTTAGCCAAATAAACATGGGTGGTGGTAAGGTGAAATTTGCATGGGGCCAGTCCCAACATCAAGAGTTCAATGATTTGAAGTAGTTCTTGTGCTCAACCCTAGTACTTTCACTACCAGACTTGCAACATCCCTTTGATATTGAGATAGATTCTTTAGACTATGATGTGGGCACCATTCTCACTCAGCACGGCCACCCCATGGCCTATCATAGTGAGACACTTTCAGATAATGTACATAAGTATCCTACTTATGACAAAGAAATGTACTCTATTGTGAAAGCATGCCACCAGTGGAGACATTACATTCTTGGGAAGGAGACAGTCATCCACACTGATCATAAGCCACTGGAGTTCATGCATACATAAGGAAAATTGTAGAATGACCACCATCAAAAGTGGTCCACATACTTGTAGCAATTCCACCTCAACATAAAGTATAAAATAGGAAGCACCAATCACGTTGTTGATTTCCTCAACAAACCACTAGTCATGGCACTCACCACGGTGCTAGAATCTTGTGGCCTTGAGACATCTGGATGGATCCAACTCTATGAGACAGACCCTGACTTCGCCACCACCTACCAAATGTTGGGTGCAAATACAATTGTCGATAATTTCCATCTTCAGGATGGGTTGTTGTGTCGTCTGGATAATATCTGTGTTCCATCAAGTGAGCGAGCAAAGATGATCTCGGAAGCCCACTATAGTCAGGTGGCAGGACACTTCAGTGTTGAAAAGATAGTGGCGATGCTACAGAAACATTTATACTGTCCGAAACTTCGACAGGAGGTCGACAAGTATGTCAGGTCCTGCACTGCCTGCACTATTGCCAAATAAACCACTAAGACACATGGCCTGTACACCCCTCTTCCTACTCCTGATAGGCCATGGGAATCCATATCAATGGACTACATGTCAGGCCTCCCATCCACCAAGCAGGGAAATGATTGTGTTTTTGTGGTTGTTGATCACTTTTCTAAGATGGTGATTATGGTTGCCTGTAAGAAGAGCATCACAACAGAGCCCATTGCCAAGATCTTCTTTGAACGAGTCTGGGTACATTTTGGAATCCCACAAACCATTGTCTCATATCAGGATAGTCAATTTCTTAGCACATTATGGTTGAGCCTCTGGTCACTTCTGGACACCACGCTCACCAAATCCATGGTCGTCCACCCCCAGACAGATGGCCAAACCAAGGTTGTAAATCAGATGATTGTGCATATCAGTCACATGTATAATTCAAAGAAACCTCACACATGGGATGAGAGCCTTCCCTATGTCAAGTATAGCTACAAATGAGCCTTTCATAGCTCAACCAGCCACAACCCCTTTCAAGTGGGTTTGGGATTCCAACCATTGGGTCCCATAGATGTTTCACTTCTCCTTGTAGTCACCTCGCCTGAATCATCTCCTACTCCAAATAAAGCTGACAAAGCCACCCAGTTCATTGAGTAGATCCATCACATACACGACTAGGTTCAAGATATCCTACAAAAGTCCAATGACAAGTACAAATAGCACCATGATCAACTTCGGGTGCTGCATAAGTTTCAGGTGGGTGACAAAGTTTGGTTGCACTTGCAGAAAGAACGCCTTACAGGACCCCATCAGAAGATTCACCCACTCTGTTATGGAATGTACACTACCACCAAGGCCATGGGGGATAATTCTTTTGAGCTCAACATTCCTCTTTTCCTTGGCCTGCACCCAATGTTCAACGTGGATCTCATTCACCCTCATTTCCCACCATTATTGGACACCTGAGAAGTAACAGAATAGATGACACCAACAGATCTAAAACTTGACTACATAAATTAGGAATCCAATGATTATATTGTGAACAGATATATCAAGGGAACTCAACAACAAAGGATCCATCTTTATCGAGTCGTCAAAGTAGGGCAACTCCTGCACCAAGGCAAGTGCCTCACCCGGGGCCAAATTCAACAAAACTTTCCTCATCTAATGGGGGGTCTCAACGCAATGGATACCATTGCTTCCTTAGGAGGGAGGATTGATCCATATGGATATCATTGGCCACCCACCTTTTCCAACTGGTTCAAAACAGTTTTCTGACAATTTTGTCAATTTACTATTTTTAGCAGTTTTAACTTTTAGGGCCATTTTGAGGGAATAAATGAAGGTTTTTCGGTATTGATCTCCTCAATGATTTTAAAAGGAAGGATTTTTCCCCCAAAATTAATCTCCTTGATGATACCTTTCCAACGGGCTATCACATTCCTAAAATAGAGATCGTATGCAAAAGTTACGACCCCGGGAAGTTGATGTACTAACTTACCCAAACGGGGCCCACATGACTTTTGGCGCTTCATCTCCTAGGGTTAAGTTTTTGGATGTCTAGGGTTTTTGGCATTATTTATTATTGTAAAAATGATTTTAGAGTTTCAATGTAATCTCCTTCTTGTGAATGCGTGCTTCCATCACATCTCTTCTCAGCGATAAGCCGCCACCATTCCATCAAGCTTGTTTCTGCTGCATTTTACAGTTTCAGCTTATTTCGTTATTGGATAGAAAACCAGTTTTACTGTATCTCTATTATTTTGTGCTAAGAACCTTTTAATAATATATATTCATTTCGTTCTTCTCATAAAATCCAGATCAGTTGTATACTAGAAGCATGCTCCTTGTCATCTTAATGCATGTCCCCAACGAGGACGGAGTACAAAGAGTTAGGTGTCGAGCTTGCTTCTCTTAAGCAAAAAAGATCTCGCATGCCCAAGCGGCCTCCCATGGTAGGAGAAAATAAATAGGATGGGACAAGAGATCGTTTCAAACTGTTGATTGAGGAAGCCCTCATGCAACAGAGGAACGAGATGATGGATAGTTTCGCGCAAATCCTTCGGCGACTACCAACAAGTGACACATCTTCTTCGAATGGAAGTGTCACCCCCTTCAAGGTACAAATAAACTTTGATATTCCTATATTTGAAGGTCAGATAGATGCATATGTTGTAGACAGGTGGTTGAATCTACTAGAAGGGTATTTTTTTGTTCATAAATTTTCGAATAGAGAAAAGATTACTTTTGCGCTCCTCAAAGTTGTTCCCCATGTCAAAGATTGGTGGGAAACTTTCTATGAGCAAAAGGAAATAGAGGAAACATCATTAGTTTCAGTCATGGCCACCTGGGAATCCTTCAAGGATGATATTAAGGAACAATACTACCCTATCAAAAGTTATGACGACCTATATACCAAATGGACCACACTGCGGCAAGAAAGAGACCAAGCAGTGCCAGATTTCACAAATATCTTCCACACCTTGTGCACCAAGTTGGGTATCAAATATTCAGAGTGACATCTAGTGTTGAACTATCACGGTGCTCTACATAGATAAATCCATACTGAAATGGAGTTTCTGGACATCTCATCCTTGGGCACGGCCTACCGATATGTCGTCAAAATCGAGCAGAAGCTCAAACAAAAGATGTGGCAATTTGGGCTTGAGGACAGTTCACAACAAAATCCAAGAAAGGGCGGCCCCAACCCACCGAACAAAGGACAAAGAAAATATGGATAGTATTAGGACAACCAGTACAATCTGTAAGTAAAGAAGGACACCAGAAATACAAAGAAAGATACCTGGAAGTGGTGTGACTTCCATAAGAGCCATTGGCATAACACTGTTGACTGTTGCTCAAGGCAGTCGCTGGTGGCTAAAGTGAAAGCCTCTGAATCAGATGTGGATTCTAACTCTGAGATAGAACCAGAAAGGGGAAGATGGGTCATTGATGCAGAACCCAGTTCCACCGTTGCTACCACCAAGCTCCAGCCTGGTGAACCAGATGAGCCAGAAGAAGGAGAGCACCTCTTCCATTCATAGATGTGGGTAAAAGGCACCCCGTTGCACTTTATCATTGATAGCGGTAGCCAGAAGAACCTCATCTCAGTAGAGGTCATCAAGCAGCTGGCACTTCCAACAATGCCGCAACCACAACCCTACACCATTGGATGGCTCCACCAAGGAAGTGATCTTCGCGTCAGCCAACAGTGTCAACTATCGTACGACATCAAGCCCTTCAAAGACAAGGTATTGTGTGATGTTTCTCCTCTCAAAGTTTGTGATGTTATTTTGGGCCAACCTTATTTATGGAAACGTCATGATGTATATGAGTCTAGGCCTCATAGTGTTATTATTACTTTCAACAATAAATTGTATAGGATACCCGAGGAATTCCCACCTAGTTCTATTTCCTTGATCTCTACTAAGTAATGCAGGAAGGTCATCTCTCAGATGGAGAAGTTTGTCTTCTTTGTGATTCGCTCTTAGAATAAGTGAAATATTGCAGCCACATCTAGGGTCTCTACGGCCGACCTCTCCACATAGTAGAAGCAAGTAGATAAGGTCATGGAAGAATACTCAGATATATTCTCCTCACCTACAGGGGTACCTCTGCACTCCCAGGTCAAGCACCGTATCAATCTGACCCTGAGCGTACCGCTTCCTAATGGCTCAGTCTATCATCACTCTTTGTTAGAGAATGAGGATATCAAGTGACAGATCCAAGAACTGCTCCACAAGGGGCACATCCACCCCAGATCATCACCTTGTAGGAGCCCAATCGTGCTAGTACAGAAGAAAGATGGAACCTAGGGACTCTATATTGATTACCGGGCTCTGAGTAAAATCACTGTCAGAAATTGGTACCCAGTTCCTCGAATCGATGACCTCCTTGATCAAATCACGGGGGAAAAATACTTCAATAAGATTGATCTAAAGTCTGGCTACCACTAGGTCCCGATAGGACAGACAGATGTATGGAAGACCTCCTTCATGTCAAAGGAAGGACATTTTGAATGGTTGGTCATGCCCTTTGGTTTGAAAAATGATCTAGCCACTTTCATGAGGATGATGGATGATATCTTGCAACCATTCACCAATACTTTTGTAGTATATCTGGATGACATTCTAATTTACAGCAAGACTTGGGTCGAACACCTGCAGCATATTCAACAGGTTCTTCACACCCTGCGGCAACACAAGATATATGCCGACTTGGAAAAATGCTCCTTTAGCATGGACATGGTCCATTATCTAGACTATATCATTGCTCAGTATGGCGTACATGTGGAGCTAGACAATATCCAAGTCATCCATGACTTGCCATCCCCAACAACACTCACTGAGCTTCAGAGCTTCTTGGGACTTGCTAATTTCTATCGCAGGTTTGTGTTGGGTTTCTCCCATATTTCATGGGCCCTAACGCAAATAAAACAGGGTGGGGGTAAGACGAAATTTGCGTGGGGCTGGTCCCAACAAAAATAGATCAATGATTTGAAGCAATGCTTTTGCTTATCCCCAGTAATTTCACTACCATACCTACAACATCCCTTTGAGATCAAGATAGATGCTTCAGACTATGTTATGGCGTCTTTCTCACTTAGCACGACCACCCTATGGCCTATCATAGTGAGACACTATCAGATACTGTCCGTAAGTACCCTACTTATGAAAAAGAAATGCAATACATTGTGCAAGCATGATGCTAGGGGAGACATTACATTCTGGGGAAAGAGACAGTCATACACACTAATCATAAGCCACTGTAGTTCATCCAGACAGAGGGAAAATTGCAGAATGATCGCCATCAAAAGTGGTCTACATACTTGCAGCGATTCCACCTCAACATCAAGTATAAAATAGGAAGCACCAATCACGTCACTGATTGCCTCAGCAGACTGCCAGTCGCGGCACTCACCACCATGCTAGACTCTTGTGGCCTTGAGATATCTGGATGGCCCCAACTTTATGAGACAGACCCTTACTTCACCACCACCTACCAAATGTTGGGTGCAAATATAGTTGTTGATAATTTCCATCTTCGGTATGGGTTGTTGTGTCGTCTGGGTCATATCTCTTCTCCATTAAGTGCGCGAGCAAAGCTGATTTGGGAAGCCCACTACAGTCGGGTGGTAGGCCACTTCAGTGTCGAAAATATAGTGGTGATGCTACAGAAACATTTCTATTGGCTAAAACTTCGACAAGAGGTCGACAAGTATATTAGATCCTACACTATTGCCAAACCGACCACTAAGAAACAGGGCCTATACACCCCTCTTCCTACTCCTGATAGACCATGGGAATCCATCTCAATGGAATACATGTCAGGCCTCCCATCCACCAAGTGGGGAAATGATTGTGTTTTTGTGGTTGTTGATAGCTTTTCTAAGATGGCGATTCTAGTTGCCTGGAAGAAGAGCATCACAGCAGAGGCCACTACCAAGCTCCTCTTTGAACGAGTCTGGGTACATTTTGGAATCCCACAAACCATTGTCTCATATCGGGATAGTCGATTTCTCAACACATTCTGTTCGAGCGTCTGGTCACTTCTTGACACTGAGCTCACCAAATCCATGGCCTTCCACCCCCAGACAGATGGCCAAACCGAGGTTGTAAATCGAACGATTGTGCATATCCTTCACATGTATAATTCAAAGCACCCTCACACATGGGATGAGATCCTTCCCTATGTCTAGCATAGCTACAACCAAGCCTTTCATAGATCAACCGGCCACAACCCCTTTCAAGTGGGGTTGGGATTCCAACCATTGGGTCCCATAGATGTTGCACTTCCCCTTACGGTCACCTCGACTAACTCATCTCATGCTCCAACTAAAGCTGACAAAGCCACCCGGTTCATTGAGTGGATCCATCACATCTACCAACAGGTTCATGATATCCTACTGAAGTCCAATGACAAGTAAAAACAACGCCATGATCAACATCAGGTGCTGCATAAGTTTCAGGTGGGCGACAAATTTTGGTTTCACTTGCAGAAAGAACGCCTTACAGGACCCCATAGAAACATTTTCCCACTCCGTTATGGACCATAAAATATCACCAAGGTCGTGGGGGATAATGATTATGAGCTCAACATTCCTCCTTTCCTTGGCCTGCACCCAGTGTTCAATGTGGATCTCCTTCACCCTTATTTCCCACCATTATTGGACACCTTAGAAGTAGCAGAACAATTGACACCAACAGAGCTCAACCCTGACTACATACAAAAGACATCTAATGATCAAATTTTTTAAAGACAGGTCAAGGGAACTTGACAACAAAGAATCCAACTTTATCGAGTCATCAAAGCAGGGCAGCTCCTGCATCAAGGCAAGTGGCTCACCCGAGGCCAAATTCAACATTAATTTTCTCATCTAATGGGGGACCTCAACACAATGGATACCATTTCTTCCTAAGGATGGAGGATTGATCCATATGGATATCGGTGGCCACCCACCTTTTCCAACTATCTCAAAACAATTTTATGAAAATTTTGGCAATTTACTATTTTTAGCAGTTTTAACTTCCAGGGCCATTTTGAGGGCCTAAATGAAGGTTTTTTGGTATCTATCTCCTTCAGGATAATAAAAGGCATGATTGATCCCCCAAAATGAATCTCCTTGATGATACCTTTCCAACAGGATATCACATGACTAAAACGGAGATCGTATGCAAAAGTTATGACCCCGAGAAGTTGATGTACTAACTTACCCAAATGGGACCCACATGAGTTTTGGCGCTTCATCTCCTAGGGTTAGGTTTTTAGATGTCTAGGGTTTTTGGAATTATTTCTTATTGTAAAAATTCCTTTAGAGCCTCATTTTACTCTTCTTCTTGCGAATGCACGCTCCCATCACATCTCTTCTCAGAGATAAGCCACCAGCATTCCAACAAGCTTGTTTCCACTGCATTTTATAGTTTCAACTTATTTCGTTATTGAATAGAAAACTAGTTTTATTGTATCTCTGTTATTTTTTGTTAAGAACCTATTAATAATCTGTATTCATTTTGTTCTTCTCATAAAATCCAGATCAATGGTATTAGAGAAGTCTACTCCTTATCGTCTTAATGCATGTCCCCAACAAGGTCGGAGTACAAAGAGTTGGGTCTCGAGCTTGTTTCTCTTGAGGACTGAAGATCTCACATACCCAAGCGACCTCCCATGGCAGGAGAAAATAAATATGACAGGATAGGAGATCCTTTCAAACTATTTATTAAGGAAGCCCTCATGCAACAGAGGAATGAGATGATGGATAGTTTCGTGTAACTCCTTCGGCGACTACCAACAGGCAACTCATCTTCTTCAAACGGAAGCGCCGCCCCCTTCAAGGTACAAATAAACTTTGATATTAGTATATTTGAAGGTCATATAGACGCAGATACTAAAGACAGGTGGTTGAATCTACTAGAAGGGTATTTTTATGTTCATAAATTTTCGAATAGAGAAAAGATTACTTTTGCACTCCTCAAAGTCATTCCCCATGTCAAAGATTGGTGGGTAACTTTTTGTGAGCAAAAGGAAACAGAGGAAAACTCATTATTTTCAGCCACAGCCACCTAGGAATCCTTCATGGATGCTATTAAGAAAAAATACTACCCTATCGGAAGTTATGATGACCTGTATACCAAATGGACCACACTGCGGAAAGAAAGAGACCAAGCAGTGCCACATTTCAAAAATATCTTCCATACCTTGCATCAAATATTCAGAGCGACATCTAGTGCTCAAGTATCACAGTTCTCTGCATAGATACATCCAGACCAAAATGGAATTTTTGGATATCTCAACCTTGGGCACGGCCTACAGATATGCCATCAAAATCTAGCAGAAGCTCAAACAAAAGATGGAACAATTTGGGCCTGGGAACCCCTCACAACAATAGCCAGGAAAGGGTGGCCCTAACCCACCGAACAAAGGATAGAGAAAATATGGAAAATATTAGGACAACCAGTACAAGCCGCAAGCAAAGAAGGTAATTGAAAAGACAAAGAAAGATATTGGGAAGTGGTGTGACTTCCATAAGAGCTCTTGGCATAACACTGTTGATTTCCACACAAAGCAGTCACTGGTGGCTGAAGTGAAAGCCTTTGAATCAGATGTGGATTCTGACTCTGAGATAGAACTAGAAATGGGAAGATGGATCATTGAGGTTGAACCTGGTGCCACCGTTGCTACCACCAAGCTCCAGCCTGGTGAACCAGATGAGCCAGAAGAAGGAGAGAGCCTCTTCCATTCACAGATGTGGGTAAAAGGCACCTTGCTGCACTTCATCATTGATAGTGGTAGCCAAAAGAACCTCATCTCAGCAGAGGTCATCAAACATCTGACCCTACCAACAACACCGCACCCACAACCCTACACCATTGGATGGATCTGCCAAGGAAGCAATCTCCACATCAGCCAACAGTGTCGACTGTCGTATGGCATCAAGCCGTTCAAAGACGAGGTATTGTGTGATGTTGCTCCTCTCGAAGTTTGTGATGTTCATTTAGGCCAACCTTATTTATGGAAATTTCATGTTGGATATGAGTCTACGCCTCATAGTGTTATTATTACTTTGAACAGGAAATTGTACAGGATACCCAAGGCAGTCCCACCTAGTTTTATTTCCTTGATCTTTGCTAAGCAATGCAGGAAGGTCATCTCTCAGACGGGGAAGTTTGTCTTCTTTATGATTTTCTCTCAGAATAAGAAAAAGATCACAGCCACATCCAGCGTCTGACCTCTCCACATAGCAAAAGCAAGTAGATAAGGTCATGGAAGAATACTCAGATATCTTATCCTCACCTACAGGGGTACCTTTGCACTGTCAGGTAAGGCACCCCATCGATCTGACCCCCGACACACCACTTCCCAATGGGCCAGTCTATCATCGCTCTTTGTTAGAGAATGAGGAGATCAAGCGACAAATCCAAGAACTACTCCATAAGGGGCACATCCACCCCAGCGCATCACCTTGCGGGAGCCCAATCATGCTGGTGCAGAAGAAAGATGGAACTTGGCGACTCTGTATTGATTACCAGGTTGTGAATAAAATCACTGTCAAAAACCGGTACCCAATTCCCTGAATCGATAACCGCCTTGATCAACTCACAGGGGCCAAATACTTCAGTCAGATTGATCTGAAGTCTGACTACCACCAGGTCCCGATAGAACAGACAGATGTATGGAAGACTGCCTTCAAGTCAAAGGGAGGACTTTTTGAATGGTTGGTCATGCCCTTTGGTTTGACAAATGCTCCAGCCACTTTTATGAGGATGATGTAGGATATCCTGTGACCATTCACCAATACTTTTGTAGTATATCTAGATGACATTCTAATTTACAACAACACTTGGGTCGAACACTTGCAGCATATTCAGCAGGTTCTTCACACCCTGCAACAACACAAGCTATACGCCAACCTGGAAAAATTCTCCTTCGGCATGGACATGGTCCATTACCTGGGCTACATCATTTATCAACATGGCGTACATGTGGATCTAGCCAAGATCCAAGTCATTCGTGACTGCCCAACCCCAATAACACTCACTGAGCTTCGAAGCTTTTTGGGACTTGCTAATTTCTACTGCATATTTATGTTGGTTTTCTCCCATATTGCATGGGCCTTTAGCCAAATAAACAGGGGTGGTGGTAAGGTAAAATTTGCGTGGGGCCGGTCCCAAAAACAAGCGTTCGATGATTTGAAGTAGCGCTTGTGGTCAGCCCCAGTACTTTCATTACTTGACCTAAAACATCCCTTTGAGATCGAGGCACATGGTTCAGACTATGTTGTGGGCATCGTTCTCACTTAGCACGGCCACCCCGTGGCTTATCATAGTGAGACAGTGTCAGATATTGTTCATAAGTACCCTACTTATGACAAAGAAATGTACTCCATTGTGAAATCATTCCGCCAGTAGAGACATTACATTCTTGGGAAGGATACTTTCATCCACACTGATCATAAGCCATTGCAGTTCATGCCGACACAGGAAAAATTGCAGAATGACCACCATCAAAAGTGGTCCACATACTTGTAGCAATTCCACCTCAACATCAAGTATAAAACAAGAAGCACCAATCATTTCATCAATTGCCTCAACAGACCACCAGTTGTGGCACTCACCACGGTGCTAGAATCTTGTGGCCTTGAGAAATCTGGATGGCCCCAACTCTATGAGATAGACCTTCACTTTTCCACCACCTACCAAATGTTGGGTGAAAAGGTAGTTGTTGATAATTTCCATCTTCAGGATAGGTTGTTGTGTTGTCTGGGTCATATCTGTGTTCCATTTAGTGAGCCAGTGAAACTGATCTGGGAACCCCGCTACAGTTGGGTGGCAGGACACTTCGGCGTCGAAAAGACAATGGCGATGCTACAAAAACATTTCTACTGGCCGAAACTTCTACAGGAGGTCGACAAGTATATCAGGTCCTGCGCTGCATGTGCTATTGCCAAACTGACCACTAAGAAATAGGGCCTGTACACCCCTCTTCCTACTCTCGACAGACCATGGGAATCCATCTCAATGGATTGCATGTCGAGCCTCCCATCCACCAAGCGGGTAAATGATTGTGTTTTTGTGGTTGTTGATCTCTTTTCTAAGATGGTGATTCTAGTTGCCTAAAAGAAGAGAATCACAATAGAGGCCACTATCAAGCTCTTCTTTGAACGATTCTAGGTACAATTTGGAATCCCAGTAACCATTGTCTGAAATCGAGATAGTCGATTTCTTAGCACATTCTGGTCGAGCCTCCGGTCATTGCTAGACACCAAGCTCACCAAATTCACAGCCTTCGACCCCCAGACAGATGGCCAAACCAAGGTTGTAAATTGAATGATTGTGCATATCCTTCGCATGTATGATTCAAATCACCCTCACACATGGGATGAGAGACTTCCCTATGTCCAGCATAGCTACAACCGAGACTTGCATAGCTCAACCGGCCACAGGCCCTTTCAAGTGGGGTTGGGATTCCAACCATCGGGTCCCATAGATGTTGCACTTCCCCTTGCGATCACCTTGATTAACTCATATATTTCTCCAACTGAAGCTGACAAAATCACCTGACTCATTGAGTGGATCCAGTACATCCACTAATAGTTTGGTTGTACTTGTAGAAAGAATGCCTTATAGGACCCCATCGAAAGATTCCTCCACCCCATTATGGGCCTTACACTATTACTAAGGCTATGGGGGATAATTCTTTTGAGCTCAACATTCCTCCTTTCCTTGGCCTGCACCCAGTGTTCAATGTGGATCTCCTTCGCCCTTATTTCCCACCATTATTGGACACCTCAGAAGTAGCAGAATAGATGACACCAACAGAGCTCAAACTCGACTGAATACAACAGGAATCCAATGATCATATTTTGGATAGATCAAGGGCACTCAAAAACAAAGGATCCAACTTTATCGAGTCGTCAAAGTAGGGCAGCTCCTGCACCAAGGCAAGTGGCTCACTCGAGGCCAAATTCAACAGAAATTTCCTCATCTAACGGGGGCCTAAATGCAATGGAGACCATTTATTCCTCAAGAGGGAGGATTTATCTATATGTATATCGGTGGCCACCCACCTTTTCCAACTGGCTCAAAATAGTATTTTGACAATTTTGGCAATTTACTATTTTTAGGAGTTTTAACTTCTGGGGCCATTTTGAGGGCCTAAATGAAGGTTTTTTGGTATCGATCTCCTCAATTATGGCCAAAGGAATGATTGAGATACCAAATGAATTTCCTCGATGATACCTTTCCAACGGGCTATCACACGCCTAAAATGCAGAATATATGCAAAAGTTACGACCTCGGGAAGTTGATGTACTAACTTACCCAAACGGGGCCCTCATGAGTCTTGGCACTTCATCTCCTAGGGTTAGGTTTTTGGATGTCTAGGGTTTTTGGCATTATTTATTATTGTAAAAAGGAATTCATAGGCTCATTGTAATCTTCTTCTTGCAAATGCGCACTGCCTTCACATCTCTTCTCAGAGATAAGCCGCCAATATTCTAGCAAGCTTGTTTCTGCTGCATTTTACAGTTTCAACTTATTTCGTTATTGAATAGAAAACCAGTTTTACTATATATTTGTTATTTTGTGTTGATAAATTGTTAATAATCTATATTCATCTCATTCTTCTCATAAAATATGGATCAGTGGTATTAGAGTGGTCTTCTCCTTGTCGTCTTAATGCATGTCCCCAATAAGGTTGGAGTACAAAGAGTTGGGTCTCGAGCTTGTTTCTCTTGAGGACAGAAGCTCTCGCATGCCCAAGTGACCTCCCATGGCAGGAGAAAAGAAATATGATGAGGCAGGAGATCCTTTAAAACTATTTATTGAGGAATCCCTCATGCAATAGAGGAATGAGATGATGGATAGTTTCACGCAAATCCTTCGGCAACTACCAACATGCGATGTATCTTCTTCGAACGAAAGCACCGCCCCCTTCAAGGTACAAATAAACTTTGATATTCTGTTGGTAGCCAATTCACATTTTTCTACTGTCCTTATAAGCTGCCTACACCAGTGTTTTTCAAACCTTAATTTTTCATCGCAATTCTCAAATAAAACGACACTTTTATTTTTTGCGCTATTTGCACACTTACCTTCGTTCTTGTTTTCACGACTGCAAGTGTGAAAACTTGGTTTTCAAATTTGCATTAAAATCATCATTGAATTGTCATTATCTTGTCAATATTCCCATTTCATTTACATTTTACTTATCATTATACAGTTGGCAAGACCTTTTGATCTGTGCTCATTTGACATTCTTTGATTGATTATGTAATTTCGTTTCATGAGTGATTGAGTTTGTGATGCATTGGTGATTGGATTTACATGTTATTTGATCAATTCACTTGGCACATTAGTTATATAAAAAAGAATTGGTGTTATTGTTAAACCCTTGGTATGAATCTTTTCATACAACACCTGGTATTGGTCTCGATTCATTTGTGTGGTTTTAAAACTATGGTATAACTATTGCTCGTGCAAATGATTAATCCACTTATCATTGATTTCATTGGTTGATTGAATGGCATAATTGTTAACACATATGCATAGTCATTTGAATAGTTATAAACATCGACAGTTGTACTATGGATATCACTGTTGTGCACGGGCCAAAATAGCTCCACCACCTTCGCACGATATGTCATTAATGTCTTTACCCCTATCCCTGTTTCACCTCTGCTAGTTTCGGGTAAGCCTGTGAGCGTTCTGCCCCTATGTATGCTGTAATTCAAACCATGGATCGTTCACATTGGTCACCATGTGCTCCTGTCTATGGCACTGGTGGTGAGAATAGAGCCAAACGGTAGTCAAGCCCTGCTACTGTTCGATAATGCCCGTAAGGATTTAGAGGATAGTGGTTGGCTCACGTTTGTACAGAGGTTCGAGGGTTTCAATCTGTTTGTTGCACAACAATTCACCCTTACCTTTGATGGGTGTATGGATAAAGTAGGTGACATTCAACTTGAGTTGAATGAAGAGTTCATAAGCTCTGCCACAGGATTGGTAGCCACGGGCCAACGATGGTTTAAAAACTCTAAAGTCGATGAGGTTCCATGGCCTTTGCTATTCATATCATGAAAAGTCACATTCTGTGACAAAGGTATGCCTATTTCCACGCTTAAACCTAGGTGGAACAATCTTTTGATAATGGTTAAACAATTTGTGACCTATGAGGGTCAGTATGGATTGGTTTTTCTTTATCACCTTCGACTGTTAATGAATTTTATGGGTTATCCATTGAACATGCCATTTTATTTCCAGCGTAGTCTTTATAAAATGGATAAGAGGTTCAAACGTGAGAAGGCTGATAGCATCTTGTTTCACCATGGCTTGATTAGAATCATCGTCGTTCATCATTTAAACCTCCACGACGATAATTGGCAAGCTTTTCTATCTAAAAATGGCTTTGTTGATTCAGAGTCTGTCCAAATCAACAAGTCTATGGTCAGTGAGACTAAGGTTGGTCCATCCATGCCTTTTCATGCCCTTCTACCATCTCCCAAACCCTTGGTCTGCCCTGATATCGACCTACCCGACATCATAATAGACAAGGCTGAGGCTGTAAAAAATCCTATGAGCAAGAAAGTCAAGGGTAACCCTACTGTCGACGACAAAGGTAAAAAGAATGCTCGATTGATATCGAGACTTGCCCAGAATAAACCTAAACCTAGTGTTAATCAAAATCCCATAGTCCTCAGCGAAGACTTGGACTCTGATATCGAGCGCTTCCTAGTTAGTGAGTACCCTTATTCCCATGGCCTATGCTCCGAGCCACCCTATGACTTTGTTTCTAATTTACCCCCTTGCCTAAAGAACAATCCTAGCTACCCAGGGATCAAGCTACCTAATGAAACCCTTGGTGATCTAAGAAAACCCTCGACTATCGTTTCGATGCCCGAATAGACATCATGTAACCAATGTAATGTGTGTCTGGAGCGCTACTATACCAACGTTCCTTTATTACAGTCTAAAATCGAATAATTGGAAAACCAAGTTACAGTGTTGACAAGATAAAGGGACAAGATTCAAGCTAATGACAAGAAGCAGAAAAACACTGGTTCGATCGTATTTAGGAATGTTGAATCGACTACATCCTTCGTCAATTCCAAACTATCATAATCGAAGCCGTTTCATATTGTCCAGGTATGATTTTCAATTTTAATTTCGTTTCAGGAGTGGCTTGAATTAATATAATGAATTGATTTTTGGGTTACGGTTAGTTCTGTTCATTATTTGAAATGATTCTTTCGTAGTTTGATTATCAAAAATGGTTATGCTATGAATCCTAGACAGTACATTTATTTTGCTAAAATTAAATGAACATATGATTTGGTTATGCGATTTTGTCATTCCCAGTTTAGTATAAGCAATTCATTGGTTTTGATTCGGTTTGGTTTGTTTGTGAATCAATTCTGTTTGATAGTCGATTTGGTTTGATTTTAATTAGTTTTGTTTGCTACTAATAAACTCAAAACGACTCTGTTCTACATCGAATCATTATTCTCGTTTGGATTTTGATTATCTTTGACCTATACAAAAGATCTACTTACTATAATCATGGATTTGTAACGATAGTATCTGACCCAAACTGTTTCGATTCATTTTTATTTGATTGATGTGTGTTTTGAGTTAACGCTATTGTTTGTATGAGTTGGATTGGTATCGAAAAATCGATTTGATGTTGCTCTGTTGGTTTTGATTTTCAAAAAGGATTTTGTTAAGTTCGGATCGACATATTTTATCTCTGTTGAATTCATATGAAAAAACTCGGCCAATAGTTCGCTTTGAAAATTGATTCAAGTGATGATTTCATTGACTGTCAATTGATTTTGTTTGCCCCCAATTGGCAATAATGAACGTTTGAAAAATCCCACATATCCTATTATGATTTCATCTGTGACAATTTACATACCAGTTTTGATTTGATTTGCTAATAGCTTAGGTCGTTTGTATATGTTTAATACAGTTATACCAATTTGAAAACGATCCTGTTGGTTTCGTTTGGATACGATAGTAATCTTGTGGATAGCTGAAGCAACTATTTGTGTTTATTTCAATTGGTTATGAAAACGATTTCATTACTGTTCGGTTATCCAATACGATTCTGTATACACGAATTGGTGATAACGAATTAAACAGAAGTGCATCCATCTCTGTTATCATTTGATTTAGTTTGTTCAATTTGCATACAAGTGTCGATTTGAATGATGCTTTTAGCAATCAAATATTTTCATAGTTTGAATATGTTTTTTAAGATTTGAATTGATTTTTAATACGATTCTGTGTTTGATTTAGACCAGCTACAGAATTGCAAGATTCTTTAGCTAGTCTTTAGAATTAGATTTTTATCAATTTTATCAACAAAATATCCTCTTAACTTGTCCATTTTTGTCCTCTTTCAGGTACATTCGAATTGCAATAATCAATTGGGCATGCTGTGGCAGTCTAGGAGATATTTGTGTGATGTAGTTTTTATTTTAGGTTGTTAGTTTAGTCAGACTTGGGATATCATCCTAGATTTTTTGTAAACTGTTTTGATGATTCCCACAGGGATGTTTTACCCTGTGGGAGGTCTTTAAATACTTGTTATTTTTTGTAATAAGCATC
>JZKD02S1784914.1:554044-564641 GCA_000966675.3 Picea glauca | reverse complement strand
TACAGATTTCTCTTCTTCGTTAATTGAATCATTTTGTATAGATCTTTGCATGCAGATTTATCTAACTGTGAAGATTTGTAAACCATAAGATTGTTGTAATTTTTATGTCTTGTTTTTCCTATAATTATATCTGAAGAGCACAACAACTTCCTGTTTACGAGAAGATCGTGGAGAATCTGGTGCGGGTTTCCTCCCACCAAACAGCTGAATCGACCATCTTACACAGGACAAACCTGAAGCGTTACTTCGGGTCAATTTGTTATTTAGTATTTAATAGTTAATTAGTTAGTATAATATAAGTAGCTTAGATAAATATATTAGTTTAGATTTGTAGTTAGAGTAATTAGTTTAGTTTCTTAGTTTAGATAGTTTTTAGTTTATTTCTTTTTCATAAAATTATAAAAAAAAAAAAAAAAAAAAATTAGTCTCGCTGTCTTAGGACAGATTACTAATGAGTTTTGCAGGTTTTCATTTAAATCTGTAATTTGTAAATATCGTATGTTTGTGATTAAGATTTATTTTTGTTAGTTGTTAGATGTTTAAATTCGTAGAGTTATTATAGTATTAGATAGTAGATTGTATATATAATAGTTAGATTAGTTTATTAGTTTGTTTTAATTGTTATTTAGATTAGTTAATTTAGATTAGTTAATTTAGAGTAGTTTTCTTTTGTTTTCTTAGGACCTTAGATCGGCCAACGGAGCCACTAAACCCATCAGGGCGGGTTATCCCAAACGGCTTGGGTTATTTAGACAACCCTGGACTAGATCCACTCTTCCAGTTGACGGACGGTCAATTTCGCCCGTCAACAAATGGCGCTAGAAGGAGGGCCAACTGACAAGCTAACCTTGTAGGAGCCTTTATTTTTAATGTATTCATTTTCCCCCATGGGTCCCCAAATCACTGTGTTGGAACATGCTTTCAACTTCTCATTACCTAATGTTCCAAATGAGACAGTCTCATGCTTGTCCAAACTCACCTTTGATGGTGAAGGAAATATATCTGCTAAATATCACCTTAACAAGTTTTGGTGCAAATGCATCAAACATGACATCTCAGATTTAGGAGTTTTATGCAGATTGTTCGCTTTTACTTTTAGAGGTCGAATCAAACATTGGTTTGAATTCTTTTCGGCATGTCACATTTTTGATTGGTTTCAATTTGTAGATGAGTTTCTAGACACTTTTGAAATTTATGATTTCAATCAATTATGTGAAGAATTTCATACTTCGCTAATCAACGGTAATTCATCTTCATAATTTTTTTTGACAATAGTCTATCATATCCTCTATAAATTTAATCTCGATGACATGTCATTGGCATTAAATCTCTTCTATGATGCTTCCATCCTTTCCATCCAGTCATGTTCAATCATGAATGAAGAACCAATTGCAAATCCTATCACTCAACTACAAGAACAATCTTCTTCGCAGGGAGAGAAAAATTCCTCCGATAATGCTGAGCAAGCCAGGGGGGTAGAATCTATTGATCAGGCTCTTATTGACAACCAAATCGTTTTTTCCTTTGAATCATTGTATTTTCAGTCTAAGACTAGTATGGAAGATGATTCACCACCGGCTCAATGTGAATACCCTCATTCTTGTAACTCATGCTCTAATCAACATTTAAAATCAGTCATTGAAGAACACTTAAGTAATGAAAATCATCTTGAATGTTCTAGTACTCCTCTGAAACTGATTAGAGAAGAAGTTACGCAACTAGAAGAAGAAACTTTAAACATTCATCCTCAAAATGCACTTTGTTCACACGAAAGACTAGATGCTTGTCACATAAACTTTGAATTATTGATCACACAAAAGGAAAATCCAGATGATCATATTATTTTGAGGAATTCGTCACCAAAACAGAGTGAGAGTTTTAAAGAAGGTGAAGAGAATTGTCTTGAAAATACCAATGTTGAGTATCATAGTTCAAGAGATTCTTTTTATCTACTTATTTCTGATTCCTTTTATTCTTTATATCCTGATCTATTCCTAGATTCTGGTGGACTTGACATCTTACCTACAGCATACTACTCTTTTCCACCACAATCATATCCTTTCGATATGTTAAATTTTGGTGAAATTAATTCCAAACCTGACATTGATAAACCTGGATTTGATGCTTGTTCACTCTCATCACTCACATGGGAAAAAGACATGTTGCGAGATGATTTTACACAGTTTATTGTTGAAAAGGACGATGCATTACATCTTATGGGAATCAAACATTCTAAGTTTCATATTCGTTCTTTAACTAGCTCGAATCTTAATGTTTATGCTTCACATTTTGAAATGATCAATCTCATTGAAGGAAACATTCAAACCAATGATCCAATTGATTGCACGAATCCTCCTATGACGAGTTTCCCATTGATATATTCTTTCCATCAAAGTCATGGTTTGTATCCCCATTTTTGTGACAGGATCTTAGGATGGCTTGAATATTCTTATATAAAAAAATTTCATAATGAAGACAAGGTTGTGCTTTCTTTGTTTCCACCTAAGTATCTTGGAAGAAGGCGTGACATGTTTCTTTTAGATTCTCCATGTGAAGAAATTAATGAGCACTTAGAGAACTGTCAGGAGGATGGGGCATTTCAGCCTCGGCTGATGGTTATTCCATTTCCTTGTGATCCTGACAAATTTTTCAAAACTACTTACACTCGCCTATGCCATTATGACCCTTATCATGAAAAGATTGTGCAATGGCTAGAGGATTCATACAACAAGAATATCTGAGGAAATGATAAGATCATGCTTACTTTGTTTTTAGATGATGATTATGAAGGTAAGTGTGATATGTTTCTATCATTTGTTGATATATTACCATTCTTATTAGTAATTCTTGATCTTGTTTCCATTGCAGGATTGCAGTCACTTCGATGGCTATATTGGAAACATGACTTCACATAGTATCCTAATGTGTTTAATAGTTAGGGTAGGTTTAGGAATAGGTTTTCTTTCAGTTTTATTTCTCACTATTTCTCTTTTAATAATGCAGTCATGAATGCAAGTGGGAACACCACGAGAACCATAATACAACTGTTGTCAGGGAAGTCCCCTTGATCTTTTTCTCTTTACTTTTAGTTGAACATTTATTTTCAAAAACCCAGTATCGTCATGAAAATCTTAAATGAAAAGTAAAGAGATAAATAAATCTAAATCAACCCTAACCCAAGGTACCACGAGTAAGACTGCTTTCCCATCAAATAGGATTTTCCTACTTTTCAGTCTCCCAAGGGATTTGTGGCATGAGGTTTTCAGATTCATCTTTTGTACATATTTTTTTTTTGTTTTTGTTTTTCTTGTTTGGATTTCTTTGCTTTCCAATTTTTTTTCTTCGCTGGTGTGTTTTGATTTCTCCCTTATGCTTACCAGTTTTTGCTTTTGGAAACACACATACCTATATACTGAGCTATTCGGACAAAGAAAATAGAAAATTCCTTCGCTGAAATAACTGCTAAGAAAATTGTATAAACATCAATTGTATACTTCTAAAATTTATGTCTGTGATTGGCAAAAGTTTGTCGTTTGAAATAAGTTAACTGATTTCAATCTCTAACATAAGCTTGTTGTGATCATCCATTATCTCTTTACGCTGTCCCTATTCCTTAAGGGAATGACTCAGAAGATGCTTCCCTGCCTTAGGAAGTTGGTTTTGTAAACAAAACATCTCTGGATCTTAATAAAGGACACTTCTAAAAAATTCCGCTGAGGTCTGAAAAAAATATGTTAAAATATCATAATTTTCAGCGTCACCCCGCTCAACAATATATCTTTGAAAAAACAAAACAAAATAAATCATAAAAGAGCTGTGGGAAGTGCTTGTAAACCCACTGGGATGCTGAATAGGTCTACTGGCAATGGGTAAATGCATGCATGATGCCAAGACAACTTCGCCGAGGTACTAAATAGGCTTGATGTCAGCGAAGCAATGTTAGGTATATGAAAATTTGCAAATAAGAAACCTCTTAACCATAAAATGTCCTTTATTCTGATCTAGAACTTCTTGGCAGGATACATATGTCAGAGTGGGTTAAATGGAAACCCTGTCGAGGCTATGGATGCTTGCTGGCAGCAGTGGCTCTATCAACAGTATTGGAGATTTTATCTTTAATATTGCAACTCGCTTGTCTTGAGACTGTTATCAGTTTTCATCCTTTAAACACTGCTGGAATATTTGGTTAATGATGATGTTTACACGATTTTCTGGTTGTTATTTTTGAGTTAGAATTTTTCTCGTTATCCTAATCTGAGTTTGTTATTTTGACAGAGATAACTGCTTCTACCAGTGTGTCTCCATTGTTGGCAGCCAATTCACATTTTTCTAGTCCTTATAAGATGCCTACACCAGTGTTTTGCAAACCTTAATTTTTCATCGCAATTCTCAAATAAAACAACACTTTTATTTTTTGTGCTATTTTCACACTTACCTTCGTTCTTCTTTTCACGACTGCAAGTGTGAAAACTTGGTTTTCAAAGTCGCATTAAAATCATCAATGAATTGTCGTTATCTTGTCGATATGCCCATTACATTTACATTTTACTTATCATTATATAGTTGGCAAGACCTTTTGATCTGTACTCATTTGACATTCTTTGATTGATTATGTAATTTCGTTTCATGAGTGATTGAGTTTGTGATGCATTGGTGATTGTATTTACATGTTATTTGATCAATTCACTTGGCACATTGGTTATATAAAAAATCATTGGTGTTATGGTTAAACACTTGGTATGAATCATTTCATACAACCCTTGGTATTGGTTTCGATTCATTTGTGTGGTTTTAAAACTATGGTATAACTATTGCTCGCGCAAATGATTGATCCACTTATCATTGATTTCATTGGTTGATTGAATGGCATAATTGTTAACACATATGCATAGTCATTTGAATAGTTATAAGCGTCGGCGGTTGTACTGTGGATATGACTGTTGTGCATGGGCCAAAATAGCTCCACCACCTTCGCATGATATGTCATTAATGTCTTTCCCCCTATCCTTGTTTCACCTCTACTAGTTTCGGGTAAGCCTGTGAGCGTTTTGCCCCTGCGTATGCTATGATTCAAACCCTGGCTCATTCACATTGCTTACCGTGTGCTCCTGTCTATGGCACCGGTGATGAAAATAGAGTCGAACGGTAGTAAATCCCTGCTACTGTTCGATAATGCCCATAAGGATTTAGAGGATAGTGGTTGGCTCACGTTTGTACAGAGGTTCTAGTGTTTCAATCTGTTTGTTGCAAAACAATTTGCCATTACCTTTGATGGGTGTAGGCTAAAGTAGGTGACATTCATATTGAGCTGAATGAAGAGTTCATAAGCTCTGCCACAGGATTGGCAGCCACGGGCCAAGAATGGTTTAAAAAATCTAAAGTCGACGAGGTGCCATGGCCTTTGCTATTCGTATCACGAAAAGTCACATCCTGTGACAAAGGTATGCCTATTTCCATGCTTAAACCTAGGTGGCACGATCTTTTGATAATGGTTAAACAATTTGTGACATGTGAGGGTCAGTATGGATTGGTTTTTCTTTATCACCTTCGACTATTAATGAATTTCATGGGTTATCCATTGAACATGCCATTTTATTTCCAGCGTAGTCTTTACAAAATGGCTAAGAGGTTCAAATGCGAGAAGGCTGACAACAGATTGTTTCACTATGGCTTGATTAGACTCATTGTCGTTCATCATTTAAACCTCCACGACGATAATTGGCAAGATTTTCTATCTAGAAATGGATTTGTTGATTCAGATTCTGTCCAAATCGACAAATCTGTGGTCAGTGAGACTAAGGTCGAGCCATTCGTGCCTTTTCATGCCCTTCTACCCTCTCCCAAACCCTTGGTCTGCCCTGATATTGACCTACCTAACATCATAACAGACAAGACTGAGGCTGTAAAAAGTCCTATGAGAAAGAAAGTCAAGGGTAACCCTACTGTCGATGGAAAAGGTAAAAAGAATGCTCGATTGATATCGAGACTTGCCCAGAATAAACCTAAACCTAGTGTTGATCAAAAGCCCATAGTCCTCAGCGAAGACTCAGACTCTGATATCGAGCGCTTCCTAGCTAGTGAGTATCCTTATTCCCATGGCCTATGCTCCGAGCCACCCTATGACTTTGTTTCTAATTTACCCCCTTGCCTAAAGAACAATCCTAGCTACCCATGGATCAAGCTACCTAATGAAACCCTCGGTGATCTGAACAAACCCTCGACTGTCATTTCGAAGCCTGAACAAACATCATGTAACCAATGTAATGTGTGGCTGGAGCACTACTATACCGACGTTCCTTTATTACAGTCGAAAATTGAATCATTGGAAAACCAAGTTACAGTGTTGACAAGAGAAAGGGACAAGCTTCAAGCTAATGACAAAAAGCAGAAAACCACTGGTTCGATCGTATTTAGGAATGTCAAATTAGATACAGCCTTCATCAATTCCAAACTATCATAATCGAAGCCGTTTCATATTGTCCAGGTATGATTTTCAATTTTAATTTCGTTTCAGGAGTGGCTTGAATTAATATAATGAATTGATTTTTGGGTTACGGTTAGTTCTGTTCATTATTTGAAATGATTCTTTCATAGTTTGATTATAAAAAACGGTTATGCTATGAATCCTATATAGTACATTTATTTTGCTAAAATTAAATGAACATATGATTTGGTTATGCGATTTTGTCGTTCCCAGTTTAGTATAAGCAATTCATTGGTTTTGATTCGGTTTGGTTTATTTGTGAGTTAATTCTATTTGATAGTCTCTTTGGTTTGATTTTATTTAGTTTCGTTTGCTCCTAATAAACTCAAAACGACTTTGTTCTGCATCGAATCATTATTCTCGTTTGGATTTTGATTATCTTTGACCTATGCAAAAGATCTACTTACTATAATCATGGATTTGTAATGACAGTATCTGATCCAAACTGTTTCGATTCGTTTTGATTTGATTGATGCGTGTTTTGAGTTAACACTATTGTTTGTATGAGTTGGATTGGTATCAAAAAATTGATTTGATGTTGCTCTGTTGGTTTTGATTTTCAAAAAGGATTTTGTTAAGTTCGGATCGACATATTTTATCTCTGTTGAATTCATATGCAAAAACTCGGCTAATAGTTCGCTTTGAAATTGATTCAATTGATGATTTCGTTGACTGTCAATCGATTTTGTCTGCCCCCAATTGGCAATAACGAACATTTGACAAATCCCACATATCCTATTACGATTTCATCTGTGACAATTTACATACCAGTTTTGATTTGATTTGCTAATAGCTTAGGTCGTTTGTATATATTTAATACAAATATGTCAATTTAAAAACGATCCTGCTGGTTTCGTTTAGATACGACAATAATCTTGTAGATAGCTGAAGCAACTATTTGTGTTGATTTCAGTTGGTTATGAAAACGATTTCATTACTGTTCGGTTATCCAATAGGATTTTGTATACCTGAATTGGAGATAACGAATTAAATAGAAGTGCATCCATCTCTGTTATCATTTGATTTAGTTTGTTCAATTTGCATACAAGTGTCGATTTGAATGATGCTTTTAGAAATCAAATATTTTTATAGTTTGAATATGTTTTTTAAGATTCGAATTGATTTTTAATATGATTCTGTGTTTGATTTAGACTAGCTACAGAATCGCAAGATTCTGTAGCTAGTCTTTAGAATTAGATTTTTATCAATTTTATCAACAAAATATCCTCTTGAATTGTCCATTTTTGTCCTCTTTCAGGTACATTCGAATTGCAATAATCAATTGGGCATGCTGTGGTAGTCTAGGAGATATTTGTGTGATATAGTTTTTATTTTAGGTTGTTAGTTTAGTCAGACTTGGGATATCATCCCAGTTTTTTTGTAAACTATTTTGATGATTCCCATAGGGATGTTTTACCCTGTGGAAGGTCTTTAAATACTTGTTATTTTTTGTAATAAGAATCATCATCCTCACTGTGGGAGAACTAGACTATGATGAAATTTGATGTCTTGTAACAACTTTCACTTTCAATATATCAAACTTTTGTTTCAAGTTTTTGCATATCAGTTGGCGATTAATTATCGACTACTTTAGCTATCATAATTCTTTGTATGTTGATGTGATTTGATTTATATGTTGTCTGTATCTGATCTCTCCTATTTTTAAAGTACAACAATTACTTTGTTTCAGTTAATGAATTACAGATTTCTCTTCTTTGTTAATTGAGTCATTTTGTATAGATCTTTGCATGCAGATTTATCTAACTGTGAAGATTTGTAAACCATAAGATTGTTGTAATTTTTATGTCTTGTTTGTCCTATAATTATATCTGAAGAGAACATCAGCTTCCCATTTACGAGAACATCGTGGAGAATCTGGTGTGGGTTTCCTCCCACCAAACAGCTGAGTCGACCATCTTACACAAGACAAACCTGAAGCGTTACTTCAGGTCAGTTTGTTATTTAGTATTTAATAGTTAATTAGTTAGTATAATACAAGTAGCTTAGATAAATATATTAGTTTAGATTTGTAGTTAGAGTAATTAGTTTAGTTGCTTAGTTTAGATAGTTTTTAGTTTATTTCTTTTTCATAAAATTATAAAAAAAAATAAAAATTAGTCTCGCTGTCTTAGGACAGATTACTAATGAGTTTTGCAGGTTTTCATTTAAATCTGTAATTTGTAAATATTGTACATTTGTGAATAAGATTTATTTTTGTTAGTAGTTAGATGTTTAAATTCGTAGAGTTATTATAGTATTAGATAGTAGATTGTATATATAATAGTTACATTAGTTTATTAGTTTGTTTTAATTGTTATTTAGATTAGTTAATTTAGAGTAGTTTTCTTTTGTTTTCTTAGGACCTTAGATCGGCCAACGGAGCCGCTAAACCCATCAGGGTGGGTTATCCCAAATGGCTTGGGTTATTTAGACAACCCCGGACTGGATCCACTCTTCCAGTTGACGGACGGTCAATTTCGCCCGTCAAGATATTCCTATATTTGAAGGTTAGATAGACACAGATGTTGTATATAGGTGGTTGAATCTACTAAAAGGGTATTTTTCTGTTCATAAATTTTTGAATAGAGAAAAGATTACTTTTGTTCTCCTCAAAGTCGTTCCCTGTGTCAAAGATTGGTGGGAAACTTTCTATGAGCAAAAGGAAACAGAGGAAACCTCATTATTTTTAGTCACAACCACTTGGGAATCTTTTAGGGATGCTATTAAGGAACAATACTACCCTATCATAAGTTATAAAGACTTGTATACCAAATGGACCACACTGCATCAAGAAAGAGACCAAGCAGTGCCACATTTCACAAATATCTTCCATACCTTGCGCACCAAGTTGGGTATCAAATATTTAGAGTGACATTTGGTGCTCAATTATCACTGTGCTCTACATAGATACATCTAGACCTAAATGGAATTTCTAAACATCTCATCCTTGGGTGCAACCTACCCATATGCCATCAAAATTGAGCAGAAGCTCAAACAAAAGACGTGGCAATTTGGGCCTCAGAACCCCTCACAACAAACACCAGGAAAGGGTGGCCCCAACCCACCGAACAAAGGACAGAGAAAATATGGATAGTATCAGGAAAACCAGAACAAGCCGCAAGCAAAGAAGGACACCAGAAAGACAAAGAAAGATATCGGGAAGTGGTGCGACTTCCATAAGATCCCTTGGCATAACACTATTGATTGTTGCTCAAAGAAATCGCTGGTGGTTGAAGTGAAAGCCTCTGAATCAGATGCAGATTCTGAGTCAAGATAGAACCAGAAAGGGGAATATGAATCATTCACATGGAACCTAGTGCCACTTTTGATACCACCAAGCTTCAACCTGGTGAACCAACGAGCCAAAAGAAGGAGAGTGCCTCTTCCATTCACAGATGTGGGTAAAAGGCACCACATTGCACTTCATCATTGATAGCGGTAGCCAGAAGAACCTCAGTTCAGTAGAGGTCATCAAGCGGCTGGCCCTACCAACAATGCCACACCCACAACCCTACACCATTGGATGGCTTCGCCAAGGAAGCGATCTCCGCGTCAACCTTCAAAGACAAGTTTGTGATGTTATTTTTGGCCAACGTTATTTATGGAAATGTCATGTTGTATATGAGTCTAGGTATTGTAGTGTTATTATTACTTTGAACAGGAAATTGTACAGGATACCCGAGACAATCCCACCTAGTGCTATTTCCTTGATCTCTGCTAAGCAATGCAGGAAGGTCATCTCTCAGATGAGGAAGTTTTTCTTCTTCATGATTCGCTCTCAAAATAAACGAAAGATCACATCCACGTCCACAGTCTCTGCGGACAACCTCTCCACACAGAAGAAGTAAGTATATAAGTTCGTCGAAGAGTACTTGGATATCTTCTCCTCACCTATAGGGGTACCTCTGCATTGCCAGGTCAAGCACCCCATCGATCTGACCCCCGCCGCACCGCTACCCAATGGGCTAGTCTATCATCGCTCTTTGTTAGAGAAAGGGGAGTGTTTGCACTCTTTTCGTCGATGTGTGAGCAAAAAGTGAGTGCTTACATGCCTAGTTGGGCTCTGCTAGTCATGACAGCTGTATGGTAAAAGGTTAGAAAGAAAACAACTAA
>JZKD02S1784914.1:524819-541446 GCA_000966675.3 Picea glauca | reverse complement strand
ATTTTGCATAGTTTTGACCCTTTTGTTGTGCTGTGGAATTAATCCTTGTGCCATGAACGACTGTTTTTCTGTGCTGACGATGCGGAGTTCTTGTCGCCCTGTGCGGACGAAATTTTAGTGATAACAGGGAGATCAAGTGATAGATCCAATAACTGATCCACAAGGGGTACATCTGCCCCAACTCATCACCTTGCGGGAGCCCAATCGTGTTGGTACAGAAGAAATATGGAACCTGGCGACTTTGTATTGATTACCGAGCTCTCAATAAAATCACTGTCAGGAACTAATACCCGATTCCCTGAATCGATGACCTTCTTGATAAAATCACGGGGGCCAAATACTTTAGTAAGATTGATCTGAAGTCTAGCTACCACCAGGTCCGGATAGAACGAAAATATGTATGGGAGACTGCATTCAGTTCAAAGGAAGAATTTTTTCAATGGTTGGTCATGCCCTTTGGTTTGACAAATGCTCCAACCACTTTCATGAGGATTATGGATGATATCCTATGACCATTCACCAATACTTTTGTAGTATATCTGGATGACATTCTAATTTACAATAAGACTTTTTTCGAACACTTACATCATATTCAGTAGGTTCTGCACACCCTGCGGCAGCACAAGCTATACGCCAACCTGGAAAAATTCTCCTTTGGCATGGATAGGGTCCATTGCCTGGGCTACATCATTGATCAACATGGCGTACATGTGGATCCAACCAATATCCAAGTCATCCGTGACTGGCCAGCCCCAACAACACTCACTGAGCTTCATAGCTTCTTGGGACTTGCTAATTTCTACCGCAGGTTCATGTTGGGTTTCTCCCATATTGCTTGGGCCCTCGGCCAAATAAACAGGGGTGGTGGTAAGGGGAAATTTGTGTGGGGCTGGTCCCAACAACAAGCGTTCAATGATTTGAAGAAACACTTGTGCTCATCCCCAATACTTTCACTACTAGACCTACAACATCCCTTTGAGATCGAGACAAATGCTTCAGACTATGTTGTGGGTGCCATTCTCAATCGACACGGCCACCCCGTGGCCTATCATAGTGAGACACTGTCAGATATTGTCTGTAAGTACCCTACTTACGACAAAAAAATATACTCCATTGTGCAAGCATGCTTCCAGTGGAGACATTACATTCTTGGGAAGGAGACAATCATCCACACTGATCATAAGCCACTACAGTTCATGCAGACACAAGGAAAATTGCAGAATGACCGCCATCAAAGGTGGTCCACATACTTGAATAAATTCCACCTCAACATCAAGTATAAAATAGGAATCACCAATCACGTCACTGATTGCCTCAGCAGACCTCCAGTCATGACACTCACCATGGTGATAGACTCTTGCGGCCTTGATACATCTGGATGGCCCCAACTCTATGAGATACACCCTGAATTCGCCACCACCTATCAAATGTTGGGTGAAAATGCAGTTTTCAATAATTTCCATATTCAAGATGGGTTGTTGTGTTGTCTGGGTCATATCTGTGTTCCATCAAGTGAGTGAGTGAATTTGATCTGGGAATCCCACTACAGTCAGGTGGCAGGACACTTTAGCGTCGAAAATATAGTGGTGATTCTACAAAAACCTTTCTATTGGTCGAAACTTTGACAGGAGGTCGGAAAGTATATCAAGTCCTAAACTACCTACACTATTGCCAAACCAACCACTAAGAAATAGGGCCTGTACACCCCTCTTCCTACTCTTGACAGGCCATGGGAATCCATCTCAATGGACTACATGTTGAGCCTCCCATCCACCAAGTGGGGAAATAATTGTGTTTTTTTGGTTGTTGATCGCTTTTATAATATGGCGATTCTGGCTTCCTACAAGAAGAGCATCACAGTAGAGGCCACTGCCAAGATCTTCTTTGAACGAGTCTGGGCACATTTTGGAATCCCACAAACCATTGTCTCAAATCAGGATAGTCAATTTCTCAGCACATTCTTGTCAAGCCTCTGGTCACTGCTAGACACCAAGATCACCAAATCCATGGCCTTCCACCCCCAGACAGATGGCCAAACCGAGGTTGTAAATCAAATGATTGTGCATATCCTTCGCATGTATAATTCAAAGCACCCTCGCAAATGGGATGAGAGCCTTCCCTATTTCTAGCATAGCTACAACCGAGCCTTGCATAACTCAACTGGCCACAACCCCTTTCAAGTGGGGTTGGGATTCCAACCATTGGGTCCCATAGATGTTGCACTTCCTCTGCAGTCACCTCGACAAGCTCAGGAAGGATCGCACCGTTGTGTGCAAGAACCCTGCATGGAGTGCAGATGTCGAGAAACCCTTTGGAGGTGTTAGAGCATATGAGATCTCAGGAGTGATAGAGACCATGATCAAAATCAGATCTGAACCATTGGTTCAATTTGGGGAAATAGAGGAGAGGATTTCCCGAAAGTCCTGAAAGGCGAATCATCGATTCGCAGGGGAAAATATGGACCATTGGAGCCTATGTCCAAATAGCTGGAGAAGAGTGTGCAGGAGAATATATATTAACCGTCAGATCAAGCATAGGGGACCGATAGTTGTTGGATCTAGAGGAAGGTCCTCGATACAAGTTCTGAAATCATCAGAGTCGTCCATTAGAAGGGATGCATGGCGAGAGCTCAACATTTCGCTAACTCGTAGAGCAAGAAGGTCAAAGAACATACTATTCAAACTAGTGATGTGCAAAGTCGTGATTTGATCGTAGCCATCCATCAAGGAGGGCACATGGTGAAAGCTCAGTGTTTCGCTTACTCGCGACTCGAAGGATTCAACGAGCAAAGTTTTAAGGACTCACGATATGCGAAATTGTGAAAGGATCCAGACTGTTGGATCCAAGCCATGGGAGAACCATTGAATCAGAACCTTCACGTGGTATCACATATCGGGGGTTCAAATGTTGAAAGAATTTATTTTCGACTACAGAAATTGCGAAGTGCCGAGCATTGAGGGCTCGTGTGAACATGTGGCACATATGTTAGGTGGGGACCACATGTTTGACAGGTGGTGGAAACATGTCACCTGGGAAAGAGTTAACCCATTGTTGACTTATCGCCTGGGAAAGATTCAACCCATTGTAAGACCGTATGGACGCTGAAGCAAGGAGGTTTTCTTGCTAAGACATTGTCGCATAAAGAGGAAAGTGACCCTAGTTGGTTATAGCCATGAGAGAAGACAACACCAACATGAGGTATGACTATGAGATTAGTCTTGTAAGTGACTCAAGTCTCAAACTAAAGGACACTAATGATGAAATTAAACTATCAAGTGAATGCATTGGGTAAAAAGATGCAATAGTTTCACCTACATATACATGAATGTGTATACGTGATCATAAGGATGCTTGGAAGATCCTTGGAAATATATATATATATATATATATATAGAAGTCGGATATGTCCATGTGTGTGAATGACATGGAAGGCATGCAAGCAATGAGCTTGCATGATAAATGTTTGGTTAGGTTTGTGTGTGTTATGCTTGAGTGCATGGATTTAATGCATTGTGAAGCTTCTTGATATAAAGCCTGATTTAATACCAGTTAGGTATGAATGATATTACATGTACAAGCACATGTATAATGTAAGAATATAGGTATGCTAAAGACACGAGGTGACTTCCTATATGAGGGAAATATAAAGCAAGAATCACTCTTGTCTAGATCAAACAAATACTATGGATGCATGGTTGACCCCATTCTGAAGAATCACGAAAGTTCTGTTCCAAGTAATAGCTAGAGGGGACTGTATTCCCTTTTCTCAGGGAATAATAATATGATTAGATAGAAGGGTAAATGAGAAAAAATGTTAAGTTGTCATAATAAGAGGCAAATGATTATGCCTTTGGGAATCACATGAGAAGGATTGTGAACAATCCCGAGTTGATTGATCTTAAAAGTAAAGATGTATGTGGGTTGTGAAATATATGTATGACAACTACATGTAGGCTTAGGATTATGAATATGGTTAAATACATCATGGATGTAAGTTAAAAAAACTAGAATACGTAATTAGGTACATGACAAAGATGCATGTTTATATTCCTTAAGGGAATATTTGGTAGACATCTAAAGCTAACTCAAGGTTGAGGCCATTACAAATAGTGATGGATATGCAATAAGGAAGTTGCATGTTGAAGAAGTTCCTTGTGGAGGAACTGTTTGAAGACTCTGTCAGGGAAATGAAGTCACAACCTTAATGACTGCTGAGAATTAAGCAGTAAGCCAGAAGCTTATATATATACACCAAAATCTTGGATTACATTTTGAAAAATATCATGTAACGAATAAGAAGACTAATAAATGAATATTGACCAATTCTAATAACCGAATGGTAGTGTGCAATATGCACATGTTCATGATTCATTATGGGAAAAATATTTTGCTATTAAAGAATGCTGAAGTATCCTAAGAGTTAGGATGAGCCTAACCTGGGGCTGCTAAGAAAAAGAGCAGTTGTGGAAACCGGTATAGTTGGTAAGAGGAAAGTAAACCCCCCGAGTATGATTAAATGAATAAATGAGTACGTTTAAGTGATAAGGCTTGGTTGAAGCCATGATTAAGAAAATACAATAAGGCCTTAGAGATAAATCGACTAGGCTGAACTCTAGCCCTGGCGGTGTAGAAGGAGTTGGAAGAAGGGGAGAGTCCCCAATTCTTTCCTCACTGAGTATTATGTTTTCTCTTGGATGAGAAAGATAGTATGCCAATGAAAGTAAAAAGGTTTTGACACATAGTGATAAGGATTGTATTGCTAAAGATGCAATCGAAATTTGTTTGTGTTGCACTTGTGGAAACATTTGAAGATAATATGATGAAGTGCATGAAGATATGCTAGGACATTTTGAAGATGTTTATGAATTCGAATGTTATGATACATGCATTTGGTTTAATATTACGACTAATATAATTGTGACTATGATGATGCATGCTATGTATAGAAAGGAATTAGAGCTATTGAGGAAGACAATTGCCAATGACGGGAAACCTCAAGCAGAGGATGACCAGGAGAAGGCTGTGGCTGAAAGATTGTTGACAGGACTGTGAAAATCCTGTTAAAGAACTGTTAATGAGGTAGAGATCAAAAAGAGAGTTCTAGCAACCAAGAATAGGTATAAAAATGTTCATTCTTATGTGGCTCAGGGTATGAAAGGATTCAGGTGAGAACCCCTTTCGAAATATTTTATTGTCTCATGTTATGCATGAAAATTGAAAGGGCGGTGGTATTCCATGGATACCCAAGTAGGGTTTGATTAAGGAAGGAGAACCTGAATGATGGAGGTGTGAACCTCTGGTTGTAAAGACCGATTGTAACCATTGAAATAATTCATGAACTGATATTTCATGAACACATGGACCAATCAAGGAACGAATGGAAACAAAAGTGCTCATAGATAACATGTTGCATGGAATTACTTCAAGGAAATGCATATTTGCATAAAGGACAGACAATGGATTTCCCATTGAGGAAGGAGGACCTTCCAACATTTCTACTCACATTGTATAGGTGTTAGAGAAAACCAAATTTGGGTGGCCATGAGTGTTGGCACCCTGGTTATTAATGAAGGCATAATGCTTGGGTGGATTCATGCGAAAATTTTAAGTTTCATGTGTACTAATTTAGGATCTTGATCGGCCTATAGAAAGAAGCATGGTCCTGTTGTAAGAATGAATGAAAATGAATAGGCCATGTGGTGGAGAGGTTGGTTAAGTTCCAACACACTATGGCCAAGAACCTGTCATAAAGTGTGACAAACTTGAAATCAATGCAAGGGTGCATTGGGTATGAATGTGGCCACAAATGTTGGCGCATTCATTAAAATCAATTGATATCCGAATCACATTTTGAAAATTTGGTAGGTTGGAATGATGCATAGGTAAGGGATTATGTGTCCTTTCTCTTTGAATCCTTGAATAGATGAAATGACCTAGACTGTTAGTATACTTGATTTTTGAAAAAGGTAATGTACACAAAAAACTAACAATTGTTTGGTTTTGTAAAGAATGAAATTGCAGGGAGGAAAGGGTCTTGGATATGGCAGTGTTGTAAGTCCATAAGGAAGACCAATTGATTGTTGAGCCAAACTGTAAGGAATGGTATTTCCTTTTCGAGAAATTAATTTAATTACTATGTATGCACAATTCTGAAATTGTTGTGATGAAGTTGAAACGGTGTGATAAAAATGTATGTGCATGAGAACTAACAATTTGATTAGTTATGGAATGATTGTAGGAAGAAAGAGTCTTGGATATGGAAATGTTGTAAGCCCATAAGAGAGACTGATTTCCTGCTGAGCTAAAATGTTATGGGAAAGAAAGTCCCATGCTTGTGAATCTGGTTTCGTACGGAACATATCTAAAAATAAAAGAAGAGATTGGAAAAATATGTGGGTGACAGATTTGCAATAAAAATTCTGAAAGTTGGAATTTATAATGATGCCTCATGAATTTTGTATACCTGTGATACAGGTGAGAAGAAAAGACATGTCCAGAAAGGACAAATGAGGGCTTCCAAAGTTGAAAATGATGAACATGGCTACTATTGAGCCATGAAAACCCTGTGATAAGCCATGATCACTTGAAAATTATTGTGTTGAGGTAACACAAGCCAGAGGTACGCCTCGATAGAGCAAGTTTGAGGGATGCCTCGACTGTAAGACTCGATAGAGTCTCTAAAATTTTCCTGTGCGAGAAAACCTTGGCAGGGAAAGATAGATCGCCCGAGGGACTGTATAACAGTGAAGGGGATGCCTGAGCCTAGGCCTGGAGTGTGGGTGACCGCAAGGAAGAGGAGACCTTAATAATTCTTGTAAACTATTGGGATCATGCACACAGTGGGTAGTTTCCTGTGTGGAAAAACCTTGGAAAGGAAGATGAAATCATGATAGCCCTTGTGAAATATTGAATTGGAATCATGCACCCAATGGGTACGTCAAGGAAAGTGATGAGCATGGATAACAAAACTACCATGTGGATACATATCCACAAACTGCAGAGATAAGTATTGTGCTAAGATTATGAAAATTTCCTTTTGAATTTTGAACAACAGTAAGATGTTTTTGCACAAAATTGTGATTAATGTGATTGTTGTCCAAGAATTATTGAAGGCAGATGACAGAGACTAAGATCCTGAAAGAGGACTTGACTGAGGATGAAGGTCAAGAATTTTGAAGTGGCTGAATGAGAAAGGCATGATAGGTGTTTTTGAGAAAGAACACCGAGGACGGTGTTCCTTTAAGGGGGAGGGAATTGTAACATCCTATTTCCCCCAATTTGAAATTAATCATAAAATAAGAATTACCATGCTAAGGCATGAGGACAATGTAAATGTATTATTGGCTGAGTTGCCAAATAACTGACTGTGGGGATGAATCCTTGAAAGTACTAGCCATGATATCACTAGAGGAATAATTTGAAAAATATAAGAGAGGGTTCATTATGACAAATAACCCCAAATTTCCCTTGATGAGGATGACAACCTCCTTTAGATCCAAAGGAGAGAAATTAGTTAATGAAGAAAGGATTGGTGGTTGAATTATCAACCACCCCCATGAATGGAAACATGGGCTGTTAGCCCAAATTACTATAGGGACCTGCAGACCTAAGCTTCCTTCTGACAGAAGGAACATGATAGGTCAGCAAAAACAATCCAAGGTAAGAGGGATACACACGAGAGAGGAGACACCAGAAAAAAAGAGCGTAATCTTACAAGGGAGATGCGCATAGCTCTCCAACGAGTCACGAATTGAAGGTTGCGAGCTTGATGTTGAGGAGCATCTGAGAAACCTCACTGAGGCCATAACCGAGAGAGAGAAATCTCTGAGTTACAAAGAACATGACCCAAACAGAAGAAAAAATGGAGGAAGAACCCTCGAGAACTGTGAAAATTCCATAGTGATATCATGGCTTGGCACGGGGGTGGCTAGAGTGCTAAGAATGAATGCCTCTGTGCCTATGGTCGGGTGGAAGGACGAACACCCACAGTTAGTTGGTTGGTGGCAACCTGTAATAGATAAGCGATTTCCCACCCTGTGTAATTTAGCCATAACTGTGTATGAATTGGTTATACTGTGTATGTTTCATGAATTGTGCATATTACTTAATAGATATACTATATCTCCCCTATTTCTGCTTGATTGTATAACTAGGCCAGTAAGAAATTATATGTTTAGGAGATGATTTTATACTCGTAAATTCTTGTGTCCTATGGAGGCATAATCCAGAGTCACAAACTGTGTGTTCATCGACCCCAGACACAGTTTCATGTATGCATGCCAACCCTCCTAATTGTTTAGACACAGTTTGTTAAGCTCAGGAGAGGTAGTGTAGATTGGCATAGGATCTCTACGAGGCAAACCGAACCCAGAAATCCTCAAGTCCTAGACAAGTTCAGGAAGGATTGCACCGTTGTGTGTAAGAACCCTACATGGAGTGCAGAGGTCGAGAAACCCTTTGGAGGTGTCAGATCATATGAAAGCTCAGGAGCGATAGAGACCGTGATCAAAATCAGATCTGAACCATTGGTTCAATTCGGGGAAATAGAGGTGGGGATTTCTCCAAAGTCTTGAAAGGAGAATCATCAATTCGCAGGGGAAAATCTGGACCATTGGAGCCTACATCTAGACAAACAGAGAAGAGTGCACAGGAGAATAGATATGAACCATCATATCGAGTGTAGGGGACCGATAGTCATTGGATATAGAGGAAGGTCCACAAGACAAGTTCTGAAATAATTAGAGTTGTCTATCATAAGGGACACTTGGCGAGAGCTCAACATTTCGCTGACTCATAGATAAAGAAGGTCAAAGAACATACTGTTCAAACTAGTGATGTGCGAAGTCATGATTTGATCATAGCCATCCATCAAGGAGGGCACATGGCGAAAGCTCAAAATTTCTCTTACTCGTGACTCGAAGGAGTCAACGGACAAATTTTTAAGGACTCACGATACGTGAAATCACGAAAGGATCCAAACCGTTGGATCCAAGCCACGGGAAAACTATTGGATCAGAACCTCCATGTGGTATCGTGTATCGGGGGTTCAAAGGTTGAAAGAATTTCTTTTCAACTGCAGAAGTTGTGAAGTGTCGAGCATTAAGGGCTTGTGAGAACACGTGGCACATCCATTAGGTGGGGACCACGTGGTTGATAGGTAGTGGACACATGTCGCCTAGGAAAGCATCAACCCATTCTTGACTTATCGTGTTTTGAGGTTTCGAAGAGTGAAGAAGTTGCACCTTGATCGCTAAGGTCATGAAACACTGAGAGCTGAGGTCTCATGCGACGGGCGGCAACGGCATAGCTCATAAGTAGAGTACAGTGGAGGAGACAAGTGGTGTGTACGCATCACTTTGGTAGAGTCCATGTAACGTTGACCTTTTGATGTTTCGGGGATTTGCAAAGGAGGAGCACGAGGGCTCATCACTCCAACTCGCGAAGTCATGAGTTGCAAGTAGTGATAATGTTTAGCCTAGCCTATAGTTATATGTAGCAGGTGCTAGTGAGGAGGGAGCCATACCCCTATCGCATTCCGGGTATCGATGTTTGGAGAAAGAGGAGTCGAGAGCCTTGACTCTCCAACTCGTGAGTTGCAAAAGGTGCTTGCGCTAAGGCCAGGTTGTGGTCGCTTGGAGGAGGATAAGGGAAGGGATGGTCTGCGCTAGGCCTCATAGAAATTCAAGGATTCTTTCCCTCGAAGAAAAGAGAAAATAAATAAATTTAGTTGCCGTTGTGGGTGTGTGACATTGGCAATGGCCTCTGCTATGATGCTCTTCTTGCAGGCAACCATAATTTCCATCTTAGAAAAGTGATCAACAACCACAAAAACAAAATCATTTCCCCGCTTGGTGGATGGGAGCACCAACATGTACTCCATTGATATGGATTCCCATGGCCTGTCAGGAGTGGGAAGAGGGGTGTACAGGCCCTGTTTCTTAGTGGTTGGTTTGGCAATAGCGCAGGTAGTGTAGGACCTGATATACTTTCCGACCTCCTGTCGAAGTTTCGACGAGTAGAAATGTTTATGTAGCATCACCACTGTCTTTTTGACGTCAAAGTGTCCTGCCACCTAATTGCAGTGGGCTTCCCAGATCAGCTTTTCTCGCTCACTTGTTGGAACACAGATATGACCCAGACGACACAACAACCCATCCTGAATATGGAAATTATCAACAACTGCATTTGCACCCAACATTTGGTAGGTGGTGGTGAAGTGAGGGTCTATCTCATAGAGTTGGGGCCATCGAGATGTCTCAAGGCCATAAGAGTCTAGCATCGTGGTGAGTTCCATGAATGGCATTCTATTGAGGCAATCAATGATGTGATTGGTGCTTCATGTTTTATACTTGATGCTAAGGTGGAATTGCTGCAAGTATGTGAACCACTTTTGATGGCGGTCATTCTGTAATTTTCCTTGTGTCTGCATGAATTGTAGTGGCTTATGATCAGTGTGGATGACTGTCTCCTTCCCAAGAATGTAATGTCTCCACTGGTGGAATGATTGCACAATGGAGTACATTTCTTTGTCGTAAGTAGGGTACTTATGGAAAATATCTGACAGTGTCTCACTATGATAGGCCACGGGGTGGTTGTGCTGAGTGAGAACGACGCCCAAAACATAGTCTAAAGCATCTATCTTGATCTCAAAGGGATGTTGCAGGTCTGGTAGTGAAAGTACTGGGGCTTAGCACAATCACTACTTCAAATCATTGAACGCTTGTTGTTGGGACCGATCTCACGCAAATTTTTCCTTACCACCACCCTTGTTTATTTCGTTGAGGGCCCATGAAATATGGGAGAAGCCGAAAACGAACCTGTGGTAGAAATTAGCAAGTCCCAAGAAGCTCTGAAGCTCAGTGAGTATTGTTGGGGCTGGCCAGTCACGAATGGGTTGACTCTTTCCCAGGCGATAAGTCAACAATGGGTTGACTCTTTCCCAGGCGACATGTGTCCACCACCTGTCAAACATGTGGTCCCCACCTAACATATGTGCCACATGTTTGCATGAGCCCTTGATTCTCAACACTTCGCAACTTCTGTAGTCGAAAATAAATTCTTTCGACATTTGAACCCTCGATATGCGATACCATGTGGAGGTTCTGATCCAATGGTTCTCACGTGGCTTGGATCCAACGGTCTGGATCCTTTCACGATTTCACATATCGCGAGTCCTCAAAACTTTTCTCATTGACTCCTTCGAGTCGCAAGTAAGAGAAACACTGAGCTTTCACCACGTGCCCTCCTTGATGGATGGCTACGATCAAATCGCGACTTCACACATCGCTAGTTTGAACAATATGTTTTTTGACCTTCTTGCTCTACGAGTCAACTAAATGTTGAGATCTCGCTATGCATCCCTTCTGATGGATGACTCTGATGATTTGATAACTTGTATCATGGACCTTCTTCTAGATCCAACGACTATCAGTCCCCTATGCTTGATCTGACGGTTAATATATATTCTTCTGCACACTCTTCTCTAGCTATTTGGACGTAGGCTCCAATGGTCCAGATTTTCCCCTGCGAATCGATGATTCGCCTTTCAGGACTTTGGGGAAATCCTCACCTCTATTTACCCAAATTGAACCAATGGTTCAGATCTAATTTTGATCATGGTCTCTATCACTCCTGAGATTTCATATGCTTTGACACCTCCAAAGGGTTTCTCGACATCTGCACTCCATGCAGGGTTCTTTCACTCAACGGTGCGATCCTTCCTGAGCCTCGCAGAGAGCCTATGCCAATCTGCATTATGTCTCCTGAGATTAACAAACTTCATCCTCCAAGGGACTCTAAACAATTAGGAGGGTTGGCATGCGTACATGAAACTGTGTCTGGGGTCGACGAACACACAGTTCGTGACTTTGGCTTATGCGTCCCTAGGACACAAGAATTTATGAGTATAAAATCATCTCCTAACCATATAATTTCTTACTATCCTAGTTATAAAATCAAGTAGAAATAGGGGAGATACAATATATCCATTAAGTAATATGCACAATTTCTTAAACATACACAGTATAACCAATTCATACAAAGTTACAACTAAATCGCTTATCTATTACAGGTTGCCACCAACCAACTGACTGTTGGTGTTCATCCTTCCACCTGAACATAGGCACATAGGCATTCATTCTTAGCACTCTGGCCACCCCCGTACCAAGCCATGATATCACTAGGGAATTCTCACACTTCTCAAGGGTTCTTCCTCCGTTTTCGCTTCTATTTGGGTCATGTTCTCTGTAACTTAGATATTTCTCTCTCTTGGTTATGGCCTTGACAAGGTTTCTTAGATTCTCCTTGACATCAAGCTTGTGGCCTTCAGTTCACGACTCGTTGGAGAGCTATGCACATCCCCTTGTGAGCTTATGCTTTTTTTTTCTAGTGTCTCCTCTTACCTTGAAAGGTTTTTGTCAACCTATCCTGTTCCTTCTGTCAGAAGGAAGCTCAGGTCTGTAGGTCCCCATAGTACTTTGGGCTGACAACCCATGTTTCCATTCATGGGGGTGGTTGATAATTCAACCCCCAGTCCTTTCTTCATTAACTGATTTCTCTCCTTGGGATTTGAAGGAGGTTGTCATCCTCATCAAGGGAAATTTGGGGTTATTTGTCATAATGAACCCTCTCTTATGGTTTTCAAATTCTTCCTCTAGTGATATCATGGCTATTACTTTCAAGGATTCACCCCCATAGTGAGTTATTTGGCAACTCGGTCAATAATCCATTTACATTTTCCTCATGCCTTAGCATGATAATTCCTATTTTATGATTAATTACAAATTGGGGGAAATAGGGTGTTACAGCGAAGCTCTTCTTTGAACGTGTCTAGGTACATTTTTAAATCCCACAAACCATTGTCTCAGATCAGGATAGTCGATTTTGCAGCACATTCTAGTTGAGCCTTTGGTCATTGCTGGGCACCAAGCTCACCAAATCCACAACCTTCCACCCCTAAACTGATGGCCAAACTGAGGTTGTAAATTGAAAGATTATGCATATACTTTGCATGTATAATTCAAAGCACCCTCACACATGGGATGAGAGCCTTCCATATGTCCAACATAGCTACAATCGATCCTTGCATAGCTCAACCGGCCACAGCCCCTTTCAAGTGGGGTTGGGATTCCAACCATTGGGTCCCATAGATGTTGCACTTCCCCTTGTGGTCACCTCGACTGACTCATCTCCTTCTCCAACTAAAGCTAACAAAGACACTCAATTCATTGAGAGGATCCAACACATCAGCCAATAGTTTCAGGATATCCTACAGAAGTCCAATGACAAGTACAAACAATGCCATGATCAACATCGGGTGCCGCATAAGTTTCAGGTGGGAGACAAAGTTTGGTTGCACTTGTAGAAATAACACCTTACAGGACCCCATCATAAGCTTTGCCCACTTTGTTATGGACCATACACTATCACCAAGGCCATGGGGGATAATTCTTTTGATCTCAACATTCCTCCTTACCTTGGCCTACACCCAGTGTTCAATGTGGATCTCCTTCGCCCTTATTTCCCACCATTATTGGACACCTCAGAAGTAGAAGAATAGATGACACCAATAGAGCTCAACCCTAACTGCATACAATAGGAATCCAATGATCATATTGTGGACAAACATGTCAAGGGCACTTGACAATAAAGGATCCATCTTTATCGAGTCGTCAAAGCTGGGCAGCTCCTGCACCAAGGCAAGTGGCTCACCCAGGCCCAAATTCAACAGAAATTTTCTCATCTAATAGGGGACCTAAACGCAATGGAGACCATTGATTCCTCAGGAGGGAGAATTGATCCAGATGGATATCGGTGGCCACCCACCTTTTCCAATTGGCTCAAAATAGTTTTCTGACAATTTTGGCAATTTACTATTTTTAGTAGTTTTAACTTCTAGAGCCATTTTGAGGGCCTAAATGAAGGTTTTTCGGTATTGATCTCCTAAATGATAGCCAAAGGCATGATTTGTCCCCCAAAATTAATCTCCTCAATTATACCTTTCCAACTGGCTATCACACGCCTAAAACGAAGATCGTATGCAAAAGTTACGACCCTGGGAACTTGATGTACTATCTTACCCAAACAGGGCCCACATGACTTTTGGTGCTTCATCTCCTAGGGTTAGGTTTTTGGATGTCTAGGGTTTTTGGCATTCTTGTTTTTTGTAAAAAGGCCTTCAGATCCTCATTTTAATCTTCTTCTTGCAAATGCATGCTGTTGTCACATCTCTTCTCAGAGATGAGCTGTCAACATTCCAGCAAGCTTGTTTCCGCTGCATTTTACAGTTTCAGCTTATTTCGTTATTGAATAGAAAACCAATTTTACTATGTCTCTTTTATTTTGTGTTAAGCACCTATTAATAATCTATATTCATTTTTTTCTACTCATAAAATCCTAATCAGTGGTATCTGAGTGGTCTGCTCCTTGTCGTCTTAATGCATGTCCCCAATGAGGTCGAAGTACAAAGAGTTAGGTCTCAAGCTTGTTTCTCTTGAGGACAGAAGCTCTCACATGCCCAAGCGACCTCCCATGGCAGGAGAAAATAATTATGATGGGATAGGAGATCCTTTCAAACTATTGATTGAGGAATCCCTCATGCAACAGAGGAACGAGATGATGGATATTTTCGCACAAATCCTTCGGCAACTACCAACATGCGATGCATCTTCTTCGAACGGAAGCCTCACCCCCTTAAAGGTACAAATAAACTTGATATTCCTATATTTGAAGGTTAGATAAACACAGATGTTGTAGACAATTGATTGAATCTACTAGAAAGGTATTTTTCTGTTCATAAATTTTTGAATAGAGAAAAGATTACTTTTGCGCTCCTCAAAGTCGTTCCCCATGTCAAAGATTGGTGAGAAATTTTCTGTGAGAGAAAGGAAACAGAGGAAACCTCATTATTTTCAGTCACGACCACCTGGGAATCCTTTAGGGATTCTATTAAGGAACAATACTACCCTGTCAGAAGTTATGATGACCTATATACCAAATGGACCACACTACGGCAAGAAATAGACCAAGCAGTGCCACATTTCAAAAATATCTTCCATACCTTGCACACCAAGTTGGGTATCAAAGATTCAGATTGACATATGGTGCTCAAGTATCACAGTGCTCTGCATAGAAACATCTAGACCGAAATCGAATTTTTGGACATCTCATCCTTGTGCGCGGCCTACCATTATACTGTCAAAATTGAGTAGAAGCTCAAACAAAAGACGTGGCAATTTGGGCCTAGGAACCCCTCACAAAAAATGCTAGGAAAGGGTGGCCCCAATCCACCGAGCAAAGGACAGATAAAATATGGATAGTATCAGGACAACCAATACAAGCCACAAGCAAAGAAGGACACCAGAAAGACAAAGAAAGATACCGGGAAGTGGTGCGACTTCCATAAGAGCCCTTGGCATAACAATGTTGACTACCGCTAAAAGAAGTCGCTGGTGGATGAAGTGAAAGCCTTTGAATTAGATGCAGATTATGACTCTGAGACAAAACCAGAAAGGGAAAGACAGATCATTGACATGGAACCTAGTGCCACTGTTGCTACCACCAAGCTTGAGCCTGGTGAACCAGATGAGCCAGAAGAAAGAGAGCACCTCTTCCATTCACAGATGTGAGTAAAAGACACCCCACTGCACTTCATCGTTGATAGCGGTAGCTAGAAGAACCTCATCTCAGTAGAGGTCGTTCATAGTTTTTAGCTATTTAGTTCCTCCATATGATCTGCCACAATTTTTACCAGACCGACTAGTGTGCCGAGAGGTCGCACGAAAAACTGTTCTTGGTGGGATTAGTAAGGAGCTCAAAGTAGTACAGAAAAAGGTATGGCCCTCTTTTCCCCTACATATTGGTACATTTTCTCTACTAGATTTAGATTACTCAAAAGTGGAGGCTACAACCTTAGAAGAAATAAAGCTAGTGAACCTTGAATTCAAGAAGAACAACCCATAGAAGGTTGTGGGTAATCACATGGCCAACTGCAATTTGAAAAGGTATGAACATGAATATTCTCCTCAATATGAGATTTTCCAAGGAGCGATATCCTATCTAGAAGTCTTGGGTCAGGTTCGAGCTCTGTCACTCGATAAAATAATTGAGTTTTACGACTTCTAGAGGCACCTAAGAAGTAGCCTCCATAAAGAGTTACAAGGAGGAACCCCGATGTCTCCAGCTGCACAGCAAACAAAGACCCAAAGCTCAGAATCAGTAAGCTCTAGCAGACAGGAATCTCGAGAAATTTTGGAGAAGACTGAGGTTTTGACTCAGAAAGAAGATATCCCATCAACAAATGTATCAAGTGACCAAGCCAAAGATCAAGGAGAGACACTGACAAAGGAGGGAGAATAAGGACCAATGTTTACACTAGATAAATCAACTACAAATGCGATCAGGAAACAATCATCCACTGAAATCGGAAACCCTGTCCAGTTCATCACACCATTACAATTCACCATACGAAATACAAATGCAGAGGCAGTATTGATAGAGGACCTCACAACCATTTTGGTTGAAGAGTTACCTCCTTCCAATTTATTTTTCAGCAAGAAAAGGAAGGTTGTGGTGAAGAGAGAAATGCACCTTGTTATCACTGAAATTTCGTCCGCACAGGGCGACAAGA
>JZKD02S1784914.1:488268-508248 GCA_000966675.3 Picea glauca | reverse complement strand
TGATTTGCAGTAAGGACCATTGATATGAAGAGGTGGTCCATCACCGATGGAGATCAGTGTGGGGCTTAATCAGAGGACAAGTGTGGGGTGGTGAGAGGCACGAAGGTAGTGAGTGGGATGAGGAGAGATGACGTGTGAGGTGATGAAATGATATGATGTTATTCAAGCACGTGATTGCAGGGGATATCAAGGGAGGTTTGGATTTAGACTGCCTTTCTGCCCGCAATTCACTAGAAGCTGCCACGTACCCCACCACAAATACCATGGTTTAAATTGGGGGACCACTCTGTAGGGGGACCACTCTGTAAAATTAACATCTGGGTATTTTGTGTCACCGCAATGAACTATAGTCATTGATCTGATTACGATCCGAGATTTGACTGAAATTTACTTACTACAAGGATTGACGAACCTCGTTGAAATGGGAGCAATGGTCCAGATTCACTTCAGAAGTTTGAGTTTCGGGAGTTTCAAATGTGAAGCATGAAGATCTCCCAGAGGAAAATTGTCGAAGTGATGTGGCGGCCTAATTTTGGATGATATCACGGATCCTGAGGTGTCTGAAAAGAGGAGGTGACATGAGTCACATGGAAATGGGTGAATGACACAACCAAATGACCTGAGATGAATACCACATGTCCTGCCTCATGAGTGTGCCACGTGTCTCAATTGTTGGTTTCCATGCGTCTCAACTATTGGTTGCCACGTGCTTCGACACTTCGGGCTTAGGGAGTTTCAAATGTTATCACTTCGAAACTTCCCATGGGAGAATTGCCAAAGTAACTGATTTGTCACCACGTGTCCCATCTGATGGATGGTCTAGATTTACTTCGAGACTTTGGGCTTCGGCTCTTCAGTACTTTCGAAGGTGAAACCTGAAAATCTCCTGGAGGAAAATATCCAAAGTGAATGATCCGTTGCCGTGTGTCGTGACCGACGAATGGTCCAGATTCTCTTTAGAGATCCGGGCTTCAGGAGTTTCAAATATTAAGCGTGAAGATCTCCTAGATGAAAACTCCCAAAGTGGACTATCTTATTCCACATGTCTTTGTTAATGTATGGTCCTGATTCACTTCGGGACTTCAGATATTTGGCTCTTTGAGAGTTTTGAATGTTTGTGCTTGGAAAAATCCCGAAGTGAAAATTGCCGAAGTAGATGATTTGTCGCCGCATGTCATGATAGATGAACTACCCAACTTCTCTTTGGGTCTTCAAAAGTTTGGGATTCAGGTCTTCTGATGACTCTGGGTGTTAAAATCTGTGCAATTTTTCATTCTTGAATGGACGATAGTCATTGATATGATTTACTTGGTGGATCCTTACCATTGAAACTTTACCTATTTATTCCCACAATCCGAGCCATAAATTTGCTACTCTGGATTGTTGTGTTGTGTGCACAAGCATTCCCTAGGTTACAATAGGACTAATAAGTGGATGTAGGAACCTAGAAAGAATGTTTGTAGATTGTAGGTCCAACACTGTGATCCCAGTGTACAGTACAGGAGAGGTTGGGGATCGTTTAAAAGAAAGAGAGGATTAACACTGTGTTATAATTGCACAAGGTCGGGACATATTGATAAGGAATGCCCTGGTATAGGTCTTATTTTTCTTTGTTGTAAATCTATTGGTCATGATGTTGAGGATTTCCCTAGGATGATTGCTAAAGTTGAAAATATGAACATGAGACAAGAAAACTACAAAGAAGGTCAAGAGACTAAGGATATGTTAGAAAACTAGAAAGAGAAAGAATCAGAGAAAGCTCAAACTATGTTAAACGAAGTAATGGATGATCGCAAAGACATCAGTTTACCAGAGATCCTAAAAGAAAAATAGTGCATAGTTACAAGGATAGAAGACTTTGACATAGACTGTGTATTGGATGAAGAAACACACGTAAATATTATGCCAGAAAGCACTTGGGAAATTTTTGGAAATCCTGCTATGATACCTTCATTGGGAAGGATAGGCTTGTTTAAAGGAAAGATGATAACCCTATGTGGAAGAGTTACTAATGTACCTATGATTTCCCATGAAACATCGACTGAAGAAGAATTTGAATTCATTAAGTTTGTTGAGAATAACACCCCTTTTTTATTTTTATTAGGAAAGACTTGGATTGAGAAGGATCAGCTCAGAAGGAAAGTAGAGGAGGAAACTACAAAATAGAAAAAGCAAGGATTAAGGGACTTCATAGCTAGAAAAATAGCACGGTTAATAGAAGAAAAAGAGGATCATTCGAAGCAAGAGAGGGCCAAATAATTAGTTGTCGAAGTTGAAAGAACATAGGAAGACTTAAAAAACTTGTCCATGCAAGAAATAAGTATAGCCACCCTGGAAACAACAAAAGAAGGAACATTAACCGTAGAATCTGTAAGAGAACATCAGTAGTGCGAAGTCACTTTACTAGGAGAAGATAAGAATAAGAATGGAAAGAGGAATCCAGAGACTCAAATCATAGGAAAGAAGGAAAGGAAGCTCACTAAGAAGAAAGCCAAGTTAGAAAAATTAATGGAAGTTCCAAGAAAGACTTTGCAAGAAGAAGACCTACATAATTTGAACCTCACTAGACTAGCAGAACCACGCAGAACGCGACTTTGCCATAATGAAGCTATATGAACATTGGAGGTTCCCTAACCATTAGAATAACACTTCAGAATGGTTAGAAACGTAGTTATTGACGGAAAGACCATCGTTGGACCATTGGGATCGTGCCATAACAGATGGATTTGTATCGATTGAGGAATTCCTGCTCATTGGAGGAATCTGTTATGACACTTGCTTATTTAACCCGTCGAATGTTGCACCAGGACCACCTTTTTCCAACTGTGATTATCCGAGCTAAGATAGAATCCATTGTATCGCGTTGTGCTTTCTAGACCTCGCCATCCGTTTGATTACCTCACTTGTCTATTCACCTACTTGAGTTATTTGATTACGTGTGTGCATTTCAGGCGAATGTAGCGTAGTGGAGAATTTTGTGGAGGATATTCTTGTAGACCTCATGGTTGAGAGAGTCATGTCTATAGGAATATAGACATCATCGACTGGAGGATTGCAAGCATCCCCCTTGAATCGATGGAATTCTGGTCGCACTACTGAGAAGAAAAGAAAGAAACACTATATGAAAGAATAGAGAAGGATCTCAAAGACATACAAGAAGCCATCTATTCGAGCTGTGCAGTACCGCCTGCACCTTTGTCGTCAGAGATTGCAGAATTGGGGGATGAACTTGCCCAATTATGAAGGCTAGCATATGCAATAGAGGTTTGAATTCATCGAGTCCAAGAAGAATAGGAGAAAGCCACAGAGGCCTTGAAGAAAGAAAAGGAGGAGGTCCTAGAGAAACTTCAAGTTGCGTAGAAGGAGAAAAATGAAATTCGGGCGAAATTCATGTAGAACAATGCGCAGATACAGGAAGAAAAGGACCAATTGCTCGTAGAGAAGATTAAGATCAAAGAGGCAGTGACCAAAGTAATTCTCTCTGTTCCAGGCTGAGCACAAAAGGAAGAAGAGTCAGCTGAGATATAAGTAGGGAAGCTTGCTGAGGCAATTCAATAGCTTCAAGAAGGAGTAATGGAGCTAGATATCCAAGCAATGTCGAGCACTCCGCAAGAAGTGCACGATAAAAGGGAAGAAACCACCAATAGCGTAGTAGAAATAATTAGGGAACTCACCTCGGAATGTAAGAAACTAAGTGATCGGAGTGCATAGAACTATGAGCTCCTTGCAGAAGATCCAGAGCTGAAGAAACTAGAAGCACAACTACAGGAGGTGAAGCATCAGGCATCAACCATGCAAGAACAGATGAAGTTGCTTACTGCAGTTGAGAAAATGAAGTGACTGCAAGAGCAGTGCACAATCCAACAACAAATTACTTCCATCTAGAGAAAATTCATGGAGGTGACACAGAGACTCCAACCAGTGCAGCACGAAGCCTACATGCTTTTTGAATAGATTGAAGGACAAGGCTCAGAGCTGGACCAGATGGTCACAATAGTAGAACAACGCCTGGAAGGGCTTGTTACAGAGAGGGTGATTGAGAATTTCATCGATCAGGAGGATTTATTGAAGCATCAACTCGAGGTAGCTCGAGCTAAGCTCAAGGCCTTTAAAGAAACACTACCCATATTTGAGTGACTCGGGATGAGTGACAGGTGAGTGTTGGGGGCCTGTTGGCCCTTGACCAAGTTTTGAGGAAACATTGGTCGTGTTTGACCATTTTGGGGACTTCAACAGGTTGGTCGAAGATGGAGCGCCTAGGCAGAGAAGAGATCACAGGATCTCACTCATTTTTCGGGCTTGTGGACCAAGCAAAGGGTTATTAGGGTTTATGTAATGAGTATGGGATGTCGGCCCATTGTTTTACCCATGTTTAGGCCCTTTTGTAAATGTATAAATAGGTAGATAAGAGATGTAAGAAGTAGTAAATCGCCTAGTGCATGAGAGATTTTGTTGGGAAGTGGTTTTCTCCTAGAGAGAGTCCAACACCAGCTATGGAGCTCTGAGAATTCTTGATCTGGCCTACTGCTGAGACCCTGAGAGGGAGTTGAAGTTGTCAATGGACTATGTGACAGTGAAGGTGTATACTCTTGGGTGGAACAAGCATGTGGGGAATGATAGTCTGTGAGTAATGGGAAAAGAAGGCTCCTGGAGAGAATCCTTCTGGTTGCATTGTGCAGTTTCCTATAACCTCAACCTAGTCTAGGATTCCCTTGCTCTGGGTGGAGCTTAGTCCTAGCTTGGAGGTGAGCCACTGCTAAGAGTAATGAGTAGCGTGGTCTATGGTTGGGAGGTTCGTGGAAGGTCTTCATGTAGTTGGTGGTGTTACTCCAATTGAAAAGATAAGTATCAGTATGTCCTTAATTTATATGTTATCCATGTTTGTGATGCTTGAATATTATCATGTATTCCATTGCATATATGAACTATTGTTAATTCCATTGATTATGTATGGTAGAAACAATTATGTGATTATTTTTCTATGTGTTTAATTTTCATTAAAATACATTTATTATATAACTATATATTATGTAGTGGTAACATTACCGGGTCTCTGTGTTGGTCGGGGATGCTACAGTTTGGTATCAGAGCTAAGTGAAGCCTTCAAGTAGTGGCATTGCCTGGCCTGTTGGTGGCTAGAGATGTTACAAATTGGTACCAGAACCATGGTTTCAACACTGAGCCTAGATGGGCTATGATAGTGGTAGTTGAAGAAAAAGTTTCGAAAGAATTGTTGTCGAAGTAGATAAAATTTTAGTTCAGAGCCAAGGTTTTAATGTCGAGCCTAAATGGGCTAGTTAAGTGTTCATTATACCTAAGGTTTCAAGAGGAAATTGTGTCTGGAGGACCAATTTAGAACCTCATAACCTTCCTGAGTGCCAAGAAGTTACCTTGACTATGTTACAAAGCTCAAGTGGAATAGCGGTATCGTAAAACCACAACAAAAGTGGTATTGGGCTGCAGAGTAATGTGGACCTTAGGATATATTCGGGAGAAGGAGAATCCTTCACGACCGTCAGATATGGTAATGTTGTGAGGTAGTTAGTTGTGAATTCCTTTGGAAATCCGGAGAGTAACAGAGTTTGTTATGTGTTGTAGGATCTGTTTGGAAGGAAGGAAAATCCTTTACGATCATCAAATCTGGAGAAGGTGTAGAAGGGTTAACCTAGAAGCCCTTCGAACTTTGAAACTTCAATGAAGTATGATGCCAGAAACAAGAGAAGGGTCGAAGCTTGAAGCTCGGAAGTGGATCTACACCATAGATCTAGAGAGGAGAGCTCAAACTTTGGATCAAGCCAATGTTAAAATGTCAAACACAGTAGTGAAGGGAGAAATCTCCCGAAGAGCCGAAGTAGTGAGTCATGATGATGTCACTTGGATGGACATGGACACATGGGATGTGTGCCACATGTTAGTGGGCTTCAAACCCATGGAAGGTTGAAATTCCACATGGAACGTGACATGTGACACCCATCTGATTGGGCCATGAGTATTATTTCCTAAGTTCCTGATTGGGATAATAACGTCTGATTGGGATAATAATTTATTATTATTTCTTGAAGGCTAAGGTGGACATGTTGAGTATTGTCCTAAGTTCATGTAAATGGAATGTATGTTAAATGGAGTGCATGTAGCTCCAGGAAGACAAGTGTCGACTTGGGCACATGCATTTAAAGATGAAGAAGTCATCCATGTTGGGGGGTTTGTCCTGTCATTCTGTCATCCTCCACCTGAGTTCGTTGGGATGCTCGGTCTGAACCCATTTTTCCCCTGCGATTGTATTTTCTTACCTGTGCACAAGGAAGGAAACCCTCACAGGAAGGTTGTTCATTCGGTCATTCTTCCATCCTCGACCTAAGTCGCTTTGCCATTCCCCATCCTTCGTGAATTATGTTTAGCTATGTGATCGACCTCTATGTTGATTCCATGTCACGCACCCTCAAACTAATGGTAAACCCATGGAATAATTTGTGTCTCCTGTGAAGTCTGAGAACCCTCTAAATGTCTGAGTCATGTTGTGTCATAACTATTGGCTATTGCGGCCACGTAGTTTCTTGAAGATCTAAGTTTGTATCTTAACCATTTTGGGTTGTCGCCTTATGTTTTCCTGAGTTGTATTGACCAGTGATTGTTGTCCTCACCTTGTGGGAATTGAGTTGAAACTGATTGAAGAAGCGGGTTGTCAAGCCCGTGGTTGAAGAGGCAAGTTGTCAGGCCTGCGAGCATCTCTCTCCAGGTGAGAGAGTTTGTTGGGAAGTGGTTTTCTCCTAGAGAGAGTCCAACACCAGCTATGGAGCTCTAAGAATTCTTGATCTACCCTACTGTGGAGACCCTGAGAGGGAGTTGAAGTTGTCAATGGACTATGTGACAGTGAAGGTGTATACTCTCGGGTGGAACAAGCATGTGGGGAATGATAGTCTGTGAGTAATGGGAAAAGAAGGCTCCTGGAGAGAATCCTTCCGGTTGCATTGTGCAGTTTCCTATAACCTCAACCTAGTCTAGGATTCCCTTGCTCTGGGTGGAGCTTAGTCCCGGCTTGGGGGTGACCCACTGCTGAGCATGATGAGTAGCGTGGTCTATGGCTGGGAGGTTCGTGGAAGGTCTTCACGTAGTTGGTGGTGTTACTCCAATTGAAAAGATAAGTATCGGTATGTCCTTAATTTATATGTGCATGTCTATGATGCTTGAATATTATCATGTATTCCATTGCGTATATGAACTATTGTTAATTCCATTGATTATGTATGGTAGAAATAATTATGTGATTATTTTTCTATGTGTTTAATTTTCATTAAAATACATTTATTATATAACTGTATATTCTATAGTGGTAACATTACCGGGTCTCTGTGCTGGTCGGGGATGCTACAGTTTGGTATCGAAGCTAAGTGAAGCCTTCGAGTAGTGGCATTGCCTGGCCTGTTGGTGGCTAGGGATGTTACAAATTGGTATCAGATCCATGTTTTCAACACTGAGATTGGATGGGGTATGTTAGTGGTAGTTGAAGAAAAAGTTTCGAAAGAATTGTTGTCGAAGTAGACAAAATTCGAGTTCAGAGCCAAGGTTTTAATGTCGAGCCTAAGTGGGCTGGTTAAGTGGTCAATGGACCCAAGGTTTCAAGAGGAAATTGTATCTGGAGGACCAATTTCAAACCTCAGAACCTTCCTGAGTGCCAAGAAGTTACCTTGACTACGTTACAAAGCTCAAGAGGAATAGTGGTGTCGTAAAACCACAACAAAAGTGGTATTGGGCCGTAGAGTAATGTGGACCTTAGGATATATTCGGGAGAAGGAGAATCCTTCACGACCATTAGATATGGTAATGTTGTGAGGTAGTTAGCTGTGAATTCCTTTGGAAATCCAGAGAGTAATATAGTTTGTTCTGCATTGTAGGATTTGTTCGAAAGGAAGGGAAATCCTTTACGACTGTCAGATCTGGAGAAGGTGTAAAAGGGTTAACCTGGAAGCCCTTCGAAATTTGCAACTTCAATGAAGTCTGATGCCAGAAAAAAGAGAAGGGTCGAAGCCCGAAGCTCAGAAGTGGATCCACACCGTATATCTGGAGAGGAGAGCTCAAACTTTGGATCAAGCCAATGTTAAAAGGTCAAACACAGTAGTGAAGGAAGAAATCTCCCGAAGATCCGAAGTAGTGAGTCATGATGATGTCACTTGGATGGACGTGGACTCATGGGATGTGTGCCATGTGTTAGTGTGTTTCGAACCCATGGAAGGTTGAAATTCATATGGAACGTGAAATGTGACACCCATCTAATTGGGCCACAAGTCAACCGCTAGTATTCCTCCACATGGCATTCTGTATGAGCATGGTTAGTGGGACCCCGAGGTTAAACAATGAAGTTAAAGGTTGGAGGACCCACACTGGCAGTGATCAAGATACATAAAGATCGATGGCCAGGAGGCATTATGGGTACCCAAGCTACACAGGAGTTAATTCTCCATGGTAGTCCTGCAATCCGAACCCTAGTTTCACTGAGGGGTTACGTGTCAGTGTCCAAAGAATTTCAGGATGAAGGGCGGGTTGCTCCAAACCACCATTGCATGCCCCCGCAATTGGAAAATGTCAAGTGATGTGATGTAATGATGTCATCAATGGTGATTGGGAATGCTCAGATATTAACAATTCAAATGTGTGGATGTGAGATCCTCCGAAGCTCTGAAGTCCTGAAGACCCAGAACTCAAACACCTGAAGTTCTGTAGTGAGTGGAAGTCGTTGGATGCTAAGTAGACATGGATGGTTGATCCACCCTACTTCGTGAGTTTGATAATCTAAACTCTGAGAGATTGTTGTGTGGTTCTTGGAAGTCTTCCTAAGCCGAAGGCCGAAGTCCTGAGTAAGCTCTTATTGATCTAAAACTTGGTCACGACCCATGGTTGCATGGGTTGGGGACTGAGAGAAAGTGTCTAGTGCCAAAAAATGATTATAGAGAAGAGAAGAGCTTGGAAAGAAAGTGAAATATGAACATTTTCTTAAATCAGATTGGTTTGAATGAGTAAACTTGTGAAGCATTGAATAAGTTTCAATTGTTTCTCTTCTTTGAGTTTTCAAGTGCAAGGAATGCACGGGAAGAACATTGTATTGATTTTAGAGAGAGATAGAGTCATTGAGAACTCTGCAAGGCTCTACCAGGCGGGCATTGAGCGAGTGCAATTGTGCACAGAGCGAACTCTTTGTCGAGTTTAGGGAGAAGAGTATCATAGGAAGATACTCATAGAGCTACTGAACACTCTATGTAAAATGCTCAACAAGGTGTTCTTTGAGCAGAAGGTTGCCAGCATGGCACAAAGTTTTCCTTTGAAAGGAAACAGAAGGGCTGAGACCCTTAGGAGACTGAGTAAGTCATAAATATTGGAAGGGATAATGCAAGGAGTGTGTGGGAGATGGACTCATTCTAAGTCCTAAATCTCAAAAGAGATAATGCTTACGAGAGCAAAGATGAAATCCAAGAGGTGGACCTGTAAGAGAAAGGTCAAAGTCCGAAGCCTTTGAACACTGAAAAAATATTCCAAGGTGAAAGAAGTCAAAATATCAGGAGGAGGAGCGACAACAACCATTATATCGGTTGTGAAGAAGAAGTATGGACCGTCAGATCCAGAAGGGAATGTGGAGAAAGATCATGAACTCCAGGTGAAAAAATTATGGGAGAACGCGAAGGATAAAAGTTTGAAATCATTGAATCCCAAACAGTCGAAGCAGTTGGGATTTGTTGATCTAGGTTGGAAAGATGTCACCAGATCATGAATTTCAGAGAATCATGCTCTAGGATTTTTGTGAAGTTGTGTTTCGAGATGTCCCGAAGTGCCAAAGCTTGAAATGTCTAACGGTTGTTGATCGAAAGGAAGGAATGTGGATCATTGATCTACATGAATACACGTGGAGGATAGATAGCAGTCGTTGATATTGAATCATCGCCAAGGGATTGGATATCAACAGATGAGATGGATTGCAAGGCCAAAACTTTCTCAGATGTTAAAAATATGAGAGTGGGCCACAATTTATACCACGGTTTTAACAAAGTGATGCGTGGCAGTTAGAGGTGAATTGCGGGGCAAAAATAGGGTTGACCTAAAACCACTCTTTCCCATTCTCACAATCATAGTTTTCCATGAGGTCATATCCTAGGGTATTATGAAGGAAATGACTAATGAAAAATGGGATAGTGCCTCAAACTTTGAGCTTTGGAAGTGCGCAGGAATAACCCGTGGGTCTATCAGGACCAACACACAAAAGGAAATGAGACCTTTGTATAATTGTTTTGGGTTCAATCATGAGCCCAAAGAGTCAATTCAACTCAGAAGATTGAAAGATCCCTTGACCGGGTGGTCAACAGACCCCACTGAGGTAGGGGCACTACGTCAAAAGTGCTCAGGGAAGAAATAGTCATGTACAATGACTACAATGAGAGCACAAGAAGATTCGGGAATCCAGGAAGAATTGAAGACTTCTGGGATCAACAAGGAAAAGTTTCACATGGGAAAGAAGTTGTTTCAATTTCTGTGGCAGCAAGTATGTTACGACTTGTAGGGTCAGCCAGAGGAAAATAATGCTTGCATGTTTGCAAGTGTTGTTGGTGATGTTGTTGCATAAGGAGGGAAGCAACAGAGAGCTAAAGTGTTGGTTATAAGTTTGATAAAAGAAGCATGAAAGATTCTACTACTATCAGACTTTTAGGTAGTATAAAATTTATTAATGGTAGTCACACAGGTATGAGTTTTTATTACTCTTTTTGCATAATTGTTGAAAGGAAATTTAGGTAATAATTTCCCGAGCCAAAGTTATTTTATAAAATCACATGATTATATTATTGAATGAATACCACTAGATGTAGTAAATGTTGGAGGCCTGTATTAATTCAAATCTTTTAGCTTCTGAATGCAAACACTGACATAGTAGAATGTCATGTTAATTTGGTTTTGGGGTAACAACCAAAGATTTAAAAGATAATAATTTGTTGTAGGAATGAATGCCAGTAAGCTAGTCATGTATGAGACCAGGACCTGGTTGGATATGACAAGGTAAAAATATGGAAAAATTATGAGCCACACAGGTACTAAAGGCTTCCTTCTTTTAAATAAAACTTGGGATGCAACCTTTTTGCTAACACTAATGACCACCCCATAATTATATTCTTGGTGTAGTGTTCCAGTTGAAAAGGAAGGCATCCAATTAATTGGGAAGACAATAGGAAGTGTGTGGAGAATGTGTCAACACATTGGCCAGAATTCCAACTTATGGATGGTGAGATACATGATTGAGATAAAGAGAATTATGTGATTCAATGCAAGGTGCGTTGAATAAGTATGCATTGAGAATTGCACTCATGCATAATAAGTGACATAATTGTATACTAAATGCATTGATTGAAGGTGTTTTGTAAGTACATGCATATATATTATTGCATGGAAATAATTGTTATGAATAGCTGAGATGTTGTTAAATCATGAAGTTGAGGACATTTCAGGGAGGTTTTAGACATTGAAACGGAAAAGTTGCAAGTCAAGTAGTCACATGAGCATTGACTACAGGAAATTTTCTTGTTCAGAAAAAGAAGTAATGAACTTACAGATAGTACTGTGAACATGCATATGCATAGAATGATGAGTCATTCTATTTTATTCAATTGTTGGGTAATTGTGATTGAATTGCTAGGTGTAGGAAATTCTAAGATCATTGCATAAGATTTTGTACATATTGCAATTCAATTATGATGTACAACAAATATTGACAATTTGTTGGCTGTATGCAAGATGAAGCATTATAGGAAAAATGGTATGTAGTTTGGTGCCTATGGAAAGCCACAAGGATGGCTGCATTCATAATATGGAAACAACCAAGATGAATTATGAAATAGAATTTCATGTTTTGGGGAAAAAGTTGAATTCCCTTTTTAACTAATTGGAGTTCCTAAATGAATTCTTTTATGTTTTCTCATGATAACTGCATGTGGGTGATGCAAATGAGATGGTGTTGATTAAAGTTAGAATGTTGACTACAAAGAGTAGCTTGGGGAAGATGTTGATTGGAAATCTCTGAGGGCAATTGGAAATCTAGGAGCCACGGTGCTCTGAGACTTCCTGAGTCAGTATGTTGTTGAAGCCCAAGGAAAGGGAGGTGTAGCAACTAATGGATTGTGTGACAATGAAGGTGCACACGCCTGGGGTGGGACAGGAAAGTGGGGAAGAGAGACCATTGGTTGGAGTGCTACCAAGGTTTGGTACCTTGGCCTAGACCATTGTTGGTGTCCAAGTATGAACGATTTATTCACGCTTTTCCTACATTAATTTATCAATCTGGGTGCGTATCCTTTCAAGGCAACATGCAAGGTATATGCAGGGGCAAGAGTACAATTCGTTCTGGCCAAGGGTTCATGATTAAGATTCAAAACATTACTGTCGACTGGATTAACTACAACTTCAGAAAAGTACTCATAAGAATCACACACTGTAACAGCAAGCATAAACTGATAAATAACACTGTAACAACAAGCATAAACTGATAAATAACACACACAGAAAGATGCATCACCTAATAAGAAGAGCGGGCCCAGCTCTCTGATCAGGGATGCGTTGGTCACAACGAAGATGAAGACAACAAAATAGTGTTTTATAAATATGAAAAAGGTTATTACAATCTCAATGGGGACATCCCCTGTTACATGAATAAAATGTCTTTTATACATCAAAAGGGAGAACAACCTTTTTCCCCAAAACATGGTAACCATATCCCCAAAAATATACATTAGTTGGAACGACACCAGTACCAGATGGACAGGATCAAAAAAATGCCCAAGATGGTTCAGGGATCTACAACTCTAGATGCACGACCTCTTTATGGCTTGGTTGTTGCTGTGAAGAGCGGATCTTTTGCGGGATGAAGCCCTGGTCCTGTTCTCCAGAAGATGCGGTCAAACATTCGTTTTAGTGCTACGAATAGGCAAAAATCCGTGACTTTACTTCATTAATAAAATATTCCAATAGACAAGGTAGGGGTATTTACCTCACACGTTTAGCATAGTAAACATAGGTAAATAAGTGCAAAAAGGTCAAAAAGGTAATGGAAATGCAGTAGAAAGATAGACCAATTTGGTTCCCAACAACCATGTAGATATGGATTATGGACCGTGGCTATCTTGGGAAGCCATTGCCCCGATAGATTCATAGCCCTGCTTAGGGGTGGAAGGTCTTCTCAATCAAAAGATAAGTATAATTCTTTATTTATTGTATGTTGTGTATCTTGTATATAGGTTATAATGTTATTAGAATTTCCTGTATATACACATATATACATTGCATACATTCTTGCATTACCTGCATCCATGACTGTACATAATGTGTTTTATGTTTCATTTCTTAAGAAATTTATACCTAATGTTAATCATGCTATTGATTGGAATGTGATTCAAATGGAGCAAGAAGGTGTCTTGTAAGTGCATCCTATGCACATATTGGAACCAAAAGAGAAAACAACTCTGGAATTGATCCATAAGGCTTGTAAAAGTCCAGTGGAACTAGTACAGTCCCGAGGACGTGACATGGGAGCATGAGGATGCTATGCATGTAGAATACCCGCATATTTTTGAATATTTTGGAAATCTTGTTGATGCTGTGTAAAAGATGCACTAAGGACAATGCAAAAATAAGGGGAGGGGATTGTAATATCCTCAAGGATGAGCCCAGTTATATTATGTATTGTAAACATGTTTTGTAGCCTGGTGAGGCGAGTTATAATAAGATAGGAGGCTTATTTGGTGATTAGGCCAGAGAGCCTAGGTGTTAAAGGCCAGGAGACTGATTTTGTATATGTAATGATGCAGATCATTAATAAAATATAAACATTGTTGTGAGTAGACCGACCACGAAGAAAGAGTGGTGGGGGACTAAGATTCCACAAGGTTGGGTAACAGAGGAGGCTAAGTGTGTGGGCCTAGGGGCTAATCTAGGGGGATTACCTCTAAAGGGGATAATAATTTATTATTATTATTTCCTGAAGCCTAAGGTGGACATGTTGAGTGGTGTTCTAAGTTCCTGTAAAGGGAATGTATGCTAAATGGATTGCATGCAGCTCCAGGAAGACAGGTGTTGACCTGGGCGCATGCAGTTAAAGTTGAAGAAGTCAGTCATGTTGGGGGGTTTGTTCTGTCATTCTGTCATCCTCTACCTGAGTTCGCTGGGATGCCCAGTTTGAACCCGATTTTCCTCTACGTATCTATTTTATTAACTACACATAGGGAAGGAAGCCCTCATGGGAAGGTTGTTCATTTGGTCATTATTCCATCCTCGACCTGAGTCACTTTTCCATTCCCCATCCTTCATGAATTCCATTTATCTCTTTGATCGAACTCTGCGTTGACTCCATGTCACGCACCCTAAAACTAGTGGCAAACTCCTAGACTGAGTTGTGTCTCATGTGAAGTCTGAGCACCCTGTAAATGTCTGAGTCATGTTGTGTCATAATTGTTGGCTATTGTGGACACACATTTCCTTGCAGATCTGAGTTCGTATCTTAACCATTTTGGGTTGTTTCCTTCTGTTTTCCTGAGTTGTATTGACTAGTGGTTGTTGTCCTCACCTTGCGGGAATTGAGTTGAAGCTAGTTGAAGAAGTGGGTTGTTAGGCCCGTGGTTGAAGAGACAGGTTTTCAAGCCTGTGAGAAGCTCTCTCCAAGTGAGAGAATTTGTTGTGAAGTGGTTTTCTCCTAGACAGAGTCTAGCACTAGCTATGGATCTCTGAGAATTCCTGATTTGGCCTGTTGTCGAGACCCTGAGAGGGAGGTGAAGCAGCCAATGGATTGTGTGATAGTGAAGGTGTATACTCCCGGGTGGAACAGGCATGTGGGGAATGAGAGTCAGTGAGTAGTGGGCGTAAGAAGGCTCCAAGAGAGAATCCTTTTGGTTGCATTGTGTAGTTTCATGTAACCTCAGCCTAATCTAGGATTCCCTTGCCCTGGGTGGAGCTTAGTCCCAGCTCGGGGGTGACCCACTGCTGAGCGTGATGAGCAGCATGGTCTATGGATGGGAGGTTCATGGAAGGTCTACATGTAGTTGGTGGTGTTACTCCAATTGAAAAGATAACTATCAGTCTATGCTTAATTTATATGTTATGCATGTCTGTGATGCTTGAATATTATCATGTATCCTGTTGCGTATATGAACTACTGTTAATTCCATTGATTCTATATGGTAGCAGTAATTATGTGATTATTGTGTTATGTGTTTAATTTTCATTAAAATACATATATTATATAAGTGTATATTCCACAGTGGTAACATTACCCAGTCTCTGTGTTGGTCGGGGATGATACAGTTTGGTATCGGAGCTAAGTGAAGCCTTGGAATAGTGGCATTTCTCGGCCTATTGGTGGCTAGAGATGTTACAAGATTAATGGTTAATTGTGTAAATAAATGCTAGGTATGAGGTAATGATATGTGCTAAGAGGTTCTAAGGGCTTAAACTTGATTTTTACTGCACTGATCTGTAATAAGGATTGATTTACGATGTGAATGAGAATCATAATATAAGGAATATTGTTGGCTAAGTGTTGTGTTAAGTGTTGTAATCACAGATCTGTTTCCCAGCTTGGTTGTAGACACCTGAGTTCTGCAACCCCCCTTGCCTCTACCTCGAGTGAGACTTCATTTGCTTCGTAGGTGTTACCGAAAGGGCTAGTAGTTAGGGTTTTGTTGGTGTGTTGTTGAAGCGTTGAACCCTGGGTCTGCCCATGTGCCTATAATACACATAATACAAAATAAATATATAACAATGAAGAAAATAAACAGGGTTACGATACTAACCTCCTCCATGAAGTTATGTTGTCCAATGGGATCTATAGGTCCATAGCATGTCTTCCCATTGCTCGAGCATTTGTGAGATTCACATGGATGGATGTTATGTCCATGTTCCCTCTCCTCACTGTAATTTTATCGTGCATGTTGAACCTCCAACCCCTCTACCAATGTCATTGGTCGACACTTCCTTCCCAAATAGTGCAACAAAACTATTGCGTTTCACTAGGCTATAAGTCAATGATGAAATGGCTAGATTTACCTATTTCAAGCTCTCTGCAATAGGAGGATGTTGGGTAGGGGGCAGGCCTTCGCTTGGGGGGATGAGGACCTAACACAGGTGTTGATGTCAAGGGACTAGAGAGTTTCTAAAACCAACATAACCGCTCGTGAGGCTAGGCTGGAAGAGATGGGAATGTCACCCTAGATTTAGAGCCCCAACAAGAAAGCACATCAAAATCTAGGCTAAATATCCTCTAACCTAAAGTCTAAGCATGAAATTATTTTTCTTTATATTTTCCTTTTAAAAAATATTTGATTTTTATGCTTTTGTGTACAAGTTGAGATAACAAAGTTAAATCCAAACTCAAAAGAAATTAAATGACTCAAGAAAAAAATGTACAAGAAAAACTCTAATTTAAAAATATTTTTTGTACTTACTTTGTAAGAAAGAAACTAGAGCAAAACTGATGAAAAGTTAATGTAAATAAGTTAGTGCTAAAGTGAGTGAATTAAAAGAAAAATTTATTAAACAAGAAATTAGTTTAGAGATTAAAATAAGTTATATTAACACTGTAGTGATGTAATACTTTTTAATTTTCTTTAAAAGTTAGATTGTAATAAATAATAAAGGAACTAAAACAAATAAAATTAATAAAGAAAGTAAACAAAAGTTTTTTCCTATTAAAACTAAAGTGACTAATACAAACAAAATGAAAGGAATTATATACACAACTCTACAAAAGTAATAGATACATTAGTTTATTTTACTTTATTTTAACTAAGATATTTTACTTTATTTTAAGTAATAGATCCATTAATTTATTTTACTTTATTTTCTTTTTAAAAATTTTAAGTGTTGAATTAAGAAAAAAGATGAAGAAAATTGAAATTTAAAAAAAAATAATAAAGAAACATTTTCAAAAACAAAATGAAAGGACTTATATACACAACTCTACAAAAGTAATAGATCCATTAGTTGATTTTACTTTATTTTTTATTTTTATTTTTTAAGTGTTGGATTAAATAAAAGATGAAGAAAATTAAGATTTAAAGAAAATGAGTAAAGAAACATTTTCAGAACGTAATTAAAAATGTTCCCCATACAATTCTTTCTTAATTTTTTTGGAATTTTCAAGTCTATGTATTTAGCCTTTCTAGAACAAAGTTACAATAGAAAGACTAAGAACAAAAGAAAGAAGAATGTTGAGCCAAAATGAAATGGAGCAATGATGGTGATAACATAAGGTGAGAAACTGCATATCAAAAACTTGTCAAATAAAAGCAAGCTTAAATGCAACAAGCTAACAAGTAAATTATTCACCTTATGAAGACCAGCAAAGCTCATCCTCACTTCATCCCCTTTACTACTTCACAAGACTCCCTGCTTCCAATGATTTCGTTGATCCCTGTTGAATGTATAAAGGATGAATGGTGATCCAAACATACCTCTCAAATATTTTTCTCCCCCTTCAAGCTATGCGTGGTTTTTTTTATACTATTTTCCTGGGAAGTTCAAGCAGTTAGGGATGCATTTTAATTAACAGGTTGAAGCTTAACGATTTGGAACCGCCTTCATTCGTTGAACAATTTTTTTTTTGTTATTTCACTTTTTTGTGCATGCTTTGATTTCTGTTTTCTAAGTGAGTATTTTATGAAAGACATGACGGTTTTGTGACCTTTGGACTTATCGAAAGGTTTAGAAAGTTATTCTTTCAAATTCTGGGCAACATGAAACACTTTGAATTTCTGAGAAAATTGCTCTACTGAAACGTATTTATATGGCTTTGTTCGAATTGAAAGGAATAAAACCATGTTTGATTATAGCTTTCCACACTCGAGTAACACTGGCGCTATCAATGACATCATCACATTCATGATGACTGCAATCTTCCAGTGTATGCACAATTCATCCAACATGCCATGCACTCATAACTCTTCTGGGCAACTCGTTCTCACGGGCATGATGATTCTCAAGATTCTTTGGCACACTCATTGCAGGAACGATCTTGTAAGTGGAGTCATCACGAATATTTGGAATCAGAAAGGGAAGAAATAGAATAAAATGAGTGCCTTCATATGATCTTCTTGACTAAGCGATCTTTCTACGATTCATGTCTTGCAGGTAATGCATGATTGGTAGTTTGTGACATGGAAGAGGTTATGTCTAAATTCCTGAGGCACTGTCATATTTAATTTTTTGATTTTCTCTTCTGAGTTAACCAAAATCTTAATTCTAACCCCACGTTCACAAAGAACCCTTGCTATACCCGATCCCACCTTGGATTCTCCCGGAGAAATAATAAATACCTCGAATGTTCCTTTCTCTGGAATGGCATTCAAAATAAAAGCAGATGCTAAGTTAGTACCTGATAAATTGTGAAGCAAGAAATGCAGAGAGAAAGAATAGAACATAAAATAGTATATTAGAATATAAGAAGAAGAGTACAAAATGAGTACATGAAGAAGTAAGTACAATGCAAAGGGGAATAGCTGAGATAAATAGGCTCAAGCAAAACAAGAATAGAAAGTATAGTTGGCCATGATAGCTGGCAGTGTACAGTCATCCTGTTGAGGTTACATTATATTTAACACTCCCTCTTAAACTCAACAGTTACAAGCATCAACACTGATTATGCCTAAGTGTTGTATTTGAAAATCAAAAACTGATTTTCCTAGTGGATTTGTAAAGACATCAACAAGCTAATCTCGAGAACCACATAATTGTAGTACAATATCACCATTATTGACTAGCTCACGTATGAAATGAATACAAGTGTCAATGTGTTTTCTTTTCTTGTGAAACACATAATTTTTGGATAGAGAAATTGTTGAAGTATTGTCACAGAAAATAGGAGTTGGATCATTTTCTGTATGTGACATATCTTTCAATATTCTTCTCAGACACACAGCTTGACAGGAATCTGAGGTAGCAACGTCATACTCTACCTCTACAGAAGATATTGAAACAATTGGCTGCTTCCTTGATGCCCATGAGATCGGGTTCGTGCCCAGTTGAAAAACATGTCCAGATGTGCTTTTCCTGTCATCTAGGCTGCCTGCAAAATCAATGTCTATGTAACCAGAAAGTTGATTACTATCAGATTTAGTGTACCATAAGCCAAAATTGAGAGTTCCTACAGCATATCTCAAAATTTGTTTCACCATTTTCCAATGAGAATCTTTTGGGGATTCCATGAATCTGGAAACAAGGTTGGTTGCATACATAATGTTAGGTTTAGTTGCTGTAAGATACAACAAACTACCTACTAAACTTTTGTATAGGGTAGAGTCCACTGTAGTACCTTCATCTTTCTTGCTCAATTTTGTGCCTAAAGGTATAGGGGTTTCTGCTGGATTGCATTCTTCCATGCAAAATCTTTTGATGATGTCTGCTGCATACTTTTTTTGACAGAAAAAGATGCCTTTGGTTGATTGATCAACCTCAATCCCTAAAAAATATTTCATGATGCCAAGATCTGTCATCTCAAACTCAGATTGCATGGCATGTTTAAAACTGGTTAAATCAAGATTTCCAGTATAGATCATGTCATCAACATATAAACATACAATCAAGATTTTACCATGTTGCCTATTTTGGTGTAAAGAGTTGGCTCATTTTGACTTCTAATGAAACCACTTTGGATCAGGTAAGTGTCAATTCTACTGTACCAAGCTCTTGGAGCTTGCTTTAAGCCATACAAGTATTTCTTCAACTGATATACTTTGGCTGGTTGTTCTTGGACTTCAAATCCAGGTGGTTGATCGACATAAACTTCTTCTTCTAAAAAACCATTCAGGAATGCTGACTTGACATCCATTAGGTATACTTGCCATTTGTGTTGGGATGCTATGGCCAATAGAGTCCTTACAGTGTCTAATCTTTCTACTGGAGCAAAAGTTTCACCATAATCAGTACCAGGTTGTTGTGAGAATCCTTTGGCAACAAGTCTTGCCTTGT
>JZKD02S1784914.1:472863-486688 GCA_000966675.3 Picea glauca | reverse complement strand
TCCTTTTCCTTGAACTTTGACTAAATAATCATTTCCAAGTGTAATATCAGATGAGATTGAAGAATCAATGCATGAAAGTAAATCTTTGTTACCTATCATGTGATTGCTGCATCCACTATCCAGCAACTAGAAATATTTAGGTTGTTCTTCAGTCGTGTGGCATGAGAGAAAAATACCTCCTGAGGTTTCTCCCATATGATTTGACACATGTGCTCTGCCTGAGAGATGATCTGCTTGCTTCTTCCTGCATTCAGATTCATAGTGCCCATACTTTTTGCAGTAATAGCATTGTATGCTTGATTTCTCATTTGATCTTCTCCCTCTGCCTCTTTGAGGCTGGAAATTCTGATGTTGATTTTGTTGTTGTTGTCTTTGACCTTGGAAATTTTGATTCAGATACTATTGTCTATTACCTCCAGTGAGGGTTACTTTGATTTCTCCCTCTTCCTTGGTGACCTCTTCTTCTTCCTCTACTGAAGGAGAATTGAGTTTTGAAAGCATTGGAGATTGACTCATCTGTGAGATACAGTCTGGTCTCATGTGTCACCAGAGAACCAATTAATTCATCTGTTGAAAAACATGACAGATCCTTGGATTCAAGAATTGTTGTTACAACCATTTCAAATTTCTTTGGTAAACTTCTAAAGATTTTCTCAACAATGCATTGATTAGTGATGGTTTCACCAGTCAATCTGATCTGGTTCACGATTCCCATGACTCGGGTCATGAATTGATCCACACTTTCAGACTCTGTCATTCTTAAAGTCTCAAATTGTGTCCTCAAGGTATGCAGTTTGACTGTTTTGACCCTGTCATTGCCTTGGTAGGATGATTTAAGGATATCCCAGGCCTGTTTGGAAGTACCAGTGCCTGTGATTTTTGAGAAAATCAAGTCATCCACAGAATTTTGAATACAAAATTTAGCTTTATTTTCTTTGTTTCTCTGCGTTGCCTGAGCAATTTTCTGTTGATTAGTCATGGAAAATAGGTCTACTGGATCTGGTTCCACATATCCATGATCCACTGGATCCCAGCACTCTTGTGCTTGCAAGAAGGATCTCATCTGAAGAGACCATAACTCATAGTTCTTTCCAAGAAGAATCAGACCCTGAGTTGGTCCTAAATTGCTAGATGACACCATCTTTTAAAGAATTCAGCAAAATAGAAAAAAAAATTCTTACTTACCTGTCTCCTACGTGTAATTTGTAGTGGCTTCAGAACTATGCGATTCGAGATTTCGCGAGCTTCGACTTCGTGAGTTTCGGTTTCACAATTCTGTCTTCGGGACTTCGTTATACGAGTCCTCCGATCTCTTGTCACTCCAACCTTCGATCGTCGAAACGCCGAAGAGGGCTTAACGGCCTTAGATTGGCCCTTTGTTTTCGAACAATGTGACGACATGCCTAAAGGTTAAAGCACTGCTGGCTTTTCACGAATCAGAGAACAATAATGCCTTTTCCAGTTCTCTATCCCTCAAATCACCGAAATCTGAAGTATCCTGGTGCTTATTCAAATGCCTTTCGGGATTTCACGTTTCGAGACTTCGACGGTTTTGCTGCAACGATCCTGGGTCCTTCGAACTCCCGGTATGAGAAATGCCGAAATTTCACCTTTGGACAATTTCAACGGTCCAGATCTTCCTATTATTTGAAAGTCCAGATCCTTTCGGGATTTCGTGAATTGGTATTTTGCAACTCGTGATTCCTCATCATGTTGCGCTTCCAAAACACGAAGTCTGAATTGCCGATTTTGCCGAAATTGCTTTTTCAGAAAATTTCCTGAGATCCTGGATTGATGCCACACGTCCCCGAAAGATGGACGATCCTCGTCGTTTCACGATTTCTTGACTTGCGACTCCAAATCCTCTGTCTACTTGAAACCCTAGTAGCCGAGATGCTGATGGTTTCCTCGATCTCTGCCACGTGTCTGAATGAATGGATGGCTTTGATCTTTTCAGGATTCTCAGACTTGTGATGCCAGGATTTTGCGTATCGGGGTTTTGGAGAGAAGTCTCCTTTGCTCGTCCAACTTCTGATCCCCGATTTTGCAATCAGATCAGATCGACGACTCATGATCTATCTCAATCCAATGGTCCAGAATAACTCGTGATTTCGCAATTCCCGAATTCTCACGGCTGTCTTCTGACCTTTACACCTTGCGAGTGAATGAAATGCTGAGATCTCGCCACGTGTCTCTTGATGGACAGTCTAGATGATTTCATGACTTCACAAGTCGAATTTCTCCCGTGTGCTCCAGAGGAATAAACCTCGTGCACTTTCTTGTTGATCCAACGGTTGTCGGTCCTCTGCACAAGATCTAATGGCTGAAATTCTTTCTCCTTTTCCGCGCTCTGTTCGTCCCTTATGAAATGGATTTCCACCTCAGATATTTTCAGAGGACAGATCCTACTGCTTCAACGATTGTTCTTTGCTCAGACGCGATCTTTGCTGCATTTGAGGGAATTTTCTCCTGTGGAAGAAAAATTCATGAATCTTTCAAAGATTTGGAAGAATTTCACGAGTTCTTTGAAGCTTAGCGTTGTCTGTTGCAATCTTTGACGGATTTGAGAGAATTCCCGTAAATCTTTAAACGATTTTGCCTTCTGTAGCTCTTCTTCATGAATCTTTGATGATTCTTTGAAAATTGAACAAGAATCTTTACTATTTCTTCCTTCTCATTCTCTGCTTCCTTCTCGTGTTTCTACTCCTTGAAACGTTTGAGCGTAGTATGCTCTGCGACCTCGCGTGAGCTTCTTACGCTGATCTTTTGAGAGTATGAGCAGACAACTTCCTCATGGAAGTTTCCTGCGAGGATCTTTCAAGAGTATGATATACAACTCTCCAAGACTTGTGAAAAGTCTGTGTCGAATGCTCTTAAGATCCGTGGAAGTTCTGCGCTATTTGAAGATCGTGTTGCTCTCTAGCCTGTGTGAAGAGGCTTACTGCTGAATCTCTGATACCATGATAAATTGTGAAGCAAGAAATGCAGAGAGAAAGAATAGAATAGAAAATAGTATATTATAATATAAGAAGAAGAGTACAAACTAAGTACATGAAGAAGATCATGAAGAAGTAAGTACAATGCAAAGGGAAATAGCTGAGCTAAATAGGCTCAAGCAAAACAAGAATAGAAAGTACAGCTGGTCAGGACAGCTGGCAGTGTATAGTCAGCCTGTTGAGGTTACATTATATTTAACAGTACCATAAACAATACAGATTCTGAGATTCTTGTGTCACTTGAGAAATAGTTTTCCACTTTCGTTGAAGTCCTTGGAATGACACCTGGAGTAGATGAAATTTGTTTTTTCCCCAAGAATTTTCATAAAACGGTTCGAGCAGGGGAGGAAAAATAATTACGTGTTGGCATAAATAATGATGGTGAAGCTTCTTTGAAGGTGCTTTCCATAAAAACTAGCCTTCACTTGCCATTTGATCACAGGCTATTTGTGCAGAACCTCATGTTACAGAAATTTATTAATTCCACCGTGCCTCATTTACCACAAGCAACCTTTCCATATTCCTTTACAGTCGAAAAATTCTTGCAGCCAAGTTTATTTGACCTTGCAGTTAGCATCTTATATGAGGTAGATGAACACTTATTTCAGATTGTATTTTACAATGGTACTGTTGAGGTTGTTGAGGCTAGTGACATTCTCATCATAGAAACAATATTTCTAATTTCTCTGTGTTGAAAATGGTCAGAGTATATATAATTTACGTTTGGAACCGCACCTGGGTGGTAAGGATTCTGGCCGAGTGATGAGATAACGTTAATAAATTTCTTCTGCTTGAGTATTGACTCCTCATTTTGTTCATAGTTTGTATCTTATCTTTCCTCCAAAGACTAGTTGATGAAGTCATGAACATTGGAAATCTTTGTAGTTTCGATCAACTTCCTTAGTTACATTCTCTTTCCCCTCGAATGTTATCATATTTTATACAAACAAAGAAGAATCTACTCAACTACGGCCTTTGCATCCCAGCATTGGAAAGTGTAGATGAAGCATTGATGAACTGACGTTGTGACATTAAATGATAAGTTTTGATAACTGAATCAATGTTATTCTTATGGATACTGACAATCAAGTCTCAACTCATCTTCTTCACACAGATCTAAATGTGCATTGATGGTTTTGACTGAAAGACTTGGAAAATAGCCTTGATGTCCTTTAATATCATGTATATCCATAATACTCAAAATGGATACAAATTTGTCCACATGCTTGGTAGTCACGTTTCATGTAATCAAACTTGTCTACTTCTTTAAGATTATGTCTTTGGAGCATTTATTTGTTATAATCATGAAAGATGAATATATTTTTAAAGAATTTTGATATATTCTATCTTTATTTCATAAGAATTTAATAACATATCTTACATGATAACAAACATGTGTTATGTGTCATGTAACAATAGTCATTTTTGAGCCCTTGATGTGACATGGGGTAATGCCAAAATTCTAACCTCAAAAGAAATGTGGTATAACTTTATGCCATAGTTAGAATATTGAAGCATGAGTCATTTGGGAAGTGAGATATGTTGGTAAAATGTGTTTCTTGTTTAATGGTAGATCTTGTCCAGTTCTAGGATCCCTAAAAATAGACAATATTTGTGGTTTTTAAATACCAAGGTCTTTGACATGGTTTCTGTCCAAACCAGTGATGTAGTATTCATACATTCTTTCCCTATAATCAGAAATAGAGATCAATTTCCCAAGGGAAATTGTAATGGACTTCACAATGATGTCCAAAGAAGTGGTCAAGGAGACTCTACTAGGCTCTCTAGTGTCTCTTAATTGTTCCTCAAGGGTTCTTAATGTAGCCAACCCCTCATCAATTTGAGTGTTTACATTGGGTGGTTGTGGTGGGTTGGGGTTTTGATCTTCTTCTTTTTTTCTTCTAAGTGGTTTTCCTTGTCTTGAGGTTCCATTTTATTATATATGTTGCAATTTAAAATCCATGGCATCTAAAATAGTTTTTTTTTTTTAAATTAAAATACAAAATTACATTTTTTTTTTTAATTTAGATTCTTGGAAGCAAAAGAATAAATTGGAAATGACTAAATTGAGTTAAAAATAAGATAAATCAAACATACCTGGACATGGTGGAAATATCCTTCCTCTCTATCTCCTCTATTCTCTCAATGAGTGTAGAAACACAAGCGTGATTTGTGTACAATGACCACAAATCATGCTCGTGGCCTCTTAAAAACGTTTATCAGTAGCAATGCATGCACATTCTTAAGAACACACACATGTTCCCAAGAATGTGCATGCGTTCTTCCCCCTAAGCCTATGTGGAAATCCTCATGGAGTTTTGGCCACCTCCAAACCTAAAGGTTTAGGAATGTGTGTGTGTTCCTAAGAACACGCACGCATTCCTGCAAGTGCGTGTGCATGCTGCATGGATTGCCACTTTTTCAGCCACAAACTTCGTGCACTTACCCAACAACATCTGATGACATTGTTCATTGATCCTAGAACCAAATAACAATCACTATTCACAAAGAGAGACATTTGTATGAACTGGTGCAACTACCAACCATTTTTAGATAATTGGATGGATAGTTAGTTTATTGTTTTTGATAAAAATCCTACAATAATAGGAAGGTGCCTCTATATTTCCTCGGGAGATTATGGGCAGAGTTTAAATTAGGTCTCCATGTCAACTACTTTGACATTGGATAATTCCATGGGGTGGGTCATGGGTCTACACAAAACAAAGAAAATGCTAGGTGTGACCCAATGCTAGGTCCTTGTCCTCCTAAGTGAAGGCCTAAATCGCTTACTCAACATATTCCCATTGGAGAAAGCATCAACAAAACATAGGCATACATATCCACGTTGACTCAGATATTGGTGTAGCACAACAATTTTATAGCATTATCTCGACCCGAGCTATCTACAGGTGATGTTGGGAGAGTGGTCGGTCCTTTAAGCCTTGTAATAGAGTCAATATAGGAGAAGGTACATGGGAAAACTAGGGATTCATGTGACCCTCACAAATGCTTGAGCTGTAGGAAAACTTGTTATGGGTCGATGGAGACCACGAGAAATGAGATTTTCATGGAAAAGGTTAGTATATTGACCATATTTATGTTCTTCATTAGATATAGAAAACACACACACACACACACACACACACACATATTGTTGGACAGTTGGTTTGGATAGTTGGTTTTCATTGATGTCAACCCTTGGAGAAGTCCAAGATTCCCATAAATGTGGACGAGATCGTTGGATAGTTGGTTATCATCTGTATGATTGAGATTGATGATGAGTTAGTTGAGTACATTTGATGTAGTCTACATGTAGCCCCGAAGGTGTGGTTATGGGACCCAACGTTGATTAAGGAATAATGACATGAAATATTGTGAAATTGTAGGTAAGACTATCATGGATGGATAGTACATTTTGTGTCATTTCCGATGGTATGTGGAACGTCACGTGGTTCCTCACGGTTAGGGAGATATGGCCTTTTGAAGTTTGAAGCCCCGAAGAATGGGAAAGAAGCCCTAGTTGGTTACAAGTCAATGAGTAAAAGGGAAAAGTGGTTATAACAAGAAAGTAAATGAGCCCTAAGGTTAAGGAAAGAGGATACCTAGAAAAAGTATAAATAACCCTCAATGAGTCATTCACAAGTACACATTCACACACTTATTCATTGATAATATATCTTGTGATCTAGTGAATTCTTATGGTCTAGTGATTTTGTTATGGTCTATTTTGGTATCTTGGTGAATGCAACAACAAGTTTGAGGAAGTGAAGAAGGTGTGGGAAACATGCGAAATTTTTGGCGCTGCAGAAGAAATTGGTTTCTGAAAAAAACTAATTACTAATATCCTTCCAGGTTGCACCATACTTGTCTAACGAGGCATCCTCACAGGTCAACTAGAGTCTGTCTAGTGAGGCACTTGTAGATTTGGGAAAATGTTAGTACCATGTTGTTGATTGATTGTCGAAGAAGATATAGGTCATATTACAGAGTAACATGTCAACTACATGATCAGAAGTAAGGGTTAAGGATTATGGTTTTGGTGTTATGCTACATGCATGGGGATGATAGTATATGTTATGGTACATGCATGGTGATGATAGCATATGATTTGGTGCATCTTGGTAATGTTGTGGTACATTGATTAGAGGCATTATTGGATGTCTTGGTTTCTAGTTTAGTTACATGTTATGGTACATACTTGAGGCTTGGTATATTGTATCTTGGTGACATTGAGGAGCATGCTTGAGGCATGTGTTTGAGGACCTTGGTATATGACTTTAGGCACATCATTGGATGCATGGTGTATGTTGGATTGTAATACCCCTATTTCCCCAAGATTGTAATTAATCATTAATTAGGATTACCATGTTATGGCATGTGAATAATGTAAATTTATTTTGTTTAGATTTCCAATGACTGAATGTGGGGGTGAATCCTTGAGGTATTGGCCATGATATCACTAGAGGAAAGAATGGGAAAAATTTAATAGAGGGTTCATTATTTAATTTATGTCAAATAACACCAAATTTCCCCTTGTTTTGAATAACAAACCCCCTCCAGATTCCAAGGAGAGGAATCAATTAATGAAGGATTGGTGGTTGAATAATCAACCACCCCCATGAATGGAAGCATGGTTTGGCTAAGTTGAAAGGAGGATGTCAACACGAAGTACCATAGAGTTCTGCAGAACTAGGATGATTTGAGTTTCCTTCTGACAGAAGGAACCAGATAGGTCAAGAACCATCCTGGGAAATGCATGAATGGGATATACACTCACAGATAGTTGAGGGAGAGGTATGTGAGGATATTCATAGAACAAGAGAGACACCAGACAAGAGCGCATGCACAAAGGGGAATGTGTGACCCAGATATGCAGAAGAAAAGAGGAAGGTTGCAAGCTTGATGTTGAGGAAGCATATGATAAACCTCGTAGGGTTGTTGTGGCAAAGAGAGGATCTCTGAGAAATGGCCTAAGTTCCCTAGTGATATCATGGCTTGGCACGAGGGTGGCCTGAACACTAAGAATGAATTCCTCTAAGCCTATGGCTGGGTGGAAAGGAGAACACCCACAGTTAGTTGGTTGGCTATAGCTTGTAATAGATAAGCACTTATTATCCCCTGTGCACTTAAATTTGGAATGTATGATTCAAATGTCTATGTCCGGGACTAAGATTTGTAGTGTTTGATTCATAAGGAAAATTCTTAATGGTCTTATGTAAACTGTTTCCTTCCAATGGTTAAAAGAATATTAGTGTGGCCTCTAGGCTGGTTGGGAAATCCTCAAGGTATTCTTCCTAGGGATTAACTTCATAGTACTAGAGTCGGGGAAGACTCTACAAGATTTCTACAGTTATTTTGACCCTTTGAAAGTGCATTTCCCCATGTTAGAACCTAAGTTCTGTAAGTCGAGGACACTTCCTTCAAACCAATAGCCTAAGAGACCACAGGCTCATGCCCACGACCTTAACCAAATCTTGTCTAAGAGTTGAGCTTACTGCCTGAGACTCATTAGAGAGCCCATATGACCAAGGCCTAGGAACCCTAGGTTAAGTTCAGAGGGAGATAAGTGTTCAAGACTCTAGAAGTCCAGAGCCCTGGGGAAATAAGTATTTCAAAGACCAAACTACACTGAAGACGACCTGTCGCTTAGGTGGCTAGACGGTGGACTAACAGTTGGCGGTCATTTACTCATTACCATGGGACTTGTCCCCCTATTAAACTCTGATCCACTTACTAGTCATGAATTTATGCAAACCATAGATCTAAGGACACTCGAGAATTTTCCTAAACATTAGATATACACTGAGGTCAGTCTGATGTTGACCGCTCCAGAAGAACAAAGGTGTTGCACCTCCAAAAAATGTCGAAGGCTGAATTTATGAAGTGACATGGACTGTTGATCATTGAATCCCTTAGGATCCTTCTCAACTTTTGATCTAAGGACTCCTTCGAGAACCCTTCTTAACTACTCAACCAACCAGGAAACGTAGTGGAGCGACATGTGGCCCCCTCTTGTCCCTGGTCAAATGTCATCCATTGGACCATAATCGTTGGATAAGAGGCTACATGGCAAGAGATCCTATGGTCTAGAGACTTGGCACTTTGGAGGAACTTGGTCGAGAGTTTTCAAAGTGTGAAGACTCCCAAAGTCATGAACGATGAAGTAAATGTCAACCATTGATAGGTAGAGGACATGTGGCACCGAATCTTATAGTCCAGAGACTTAACACTCCGGGGGATTTGAGATGTGGTGAGTTAATAATCTTTGAAGCTCAAAATTGCGAAACAATGAGAATCGTGGATCTATGGATCTACGTGGATAGATATCGGCCATGATCTCTGAAGGAATTTAGAAGATTGTTTGTTTGGAGTCGACGTGGCCCACTGATGTCATCCAAGGTGAGATGGACCCAAAACTAAGGTGCCATGTGTCACCAAGATATGGATGTTTTGTAGACTCCTTATGCCTATTAGAGCATGACACATGTCATCCCTTGATGAGGACATGTGTCACCCCTGGCCCTTGCTACGTGTTAGCCTCCGGTATGTGCCCACCTAGCCAAAGTGGTTGGTGATGTGACCAGGACTTTGGGATTATAGAACTTTGGGACTCTAGAAGTCTGGAGCATGGTGTCAAGGATAAGTTAGAAGGGACAAAGCTACATGGCACTTTTTCAGAAGTTCGAGAGATAGGAGCTCTGGAAGAGTTAGGGTGTAATGTTGTAGAGAGACCGAAGGGCCCGAAGGAAGGAGCCACATGGAAAGCTTACGATACTTCTAGAGTTCAATCCTCTGGGAGGTTTTGTGCGAAGATAGAAAAGGGGTGCTCAGTGCCAAAGCACTGAACGCTGAATTATCCTTAAGCATATCTGTTGATGTGTAGGGAGATCTTCCATTGGTTTATTGGTGGATGGAATCCTGCCATAGGTTTAGGAGTGATGGAAGCTCTAGTATTTAGGATAATTTGGGATGATACATAAGAGTCGTATCCACGTAGAAGCCATGTGGCCCTTCACCAACAAGTTCTCGAAGGACTGTGGAAGGGAATTTCTTGCAATTGTGAGATCAGTTTTGAGCGTGAGGACAATGGTTGGAAAGCTATGAATGAGTAGAACATGATGGAGATCTCGGAAATAGGATGTGACATGGTTTAGGAAAATGAAATTATGATGCCCCACCCATTAAAGGAGTATTTAGGGGAGGGTGTGTTACAAATTGGTATTAGAGCATGGAAACAACACTTGGCCTGCTTGGGCTCATGCACGAATCTTACAAAAATATTATTAGAGGAATTTAAGGGGTACCACCCTATTTTACCCATTCCTAAGAGGCTTAGTAAACCTCTATAGAAGAGAGGAATGAAAACTTCTATTGTTGATAGATGTTTTGGAAATTTGCATTGTATGTTGCTAATGTTTTCAAATAAAGAAGTTGACTTCACTGTGCAATCATACGTGTTGTTGTACATACATAAGATTGGGTTACCAAGGATAAGATGACACTGTTGATAATATTACTGCCAAACAAAAATCATCTGCATAAGTTCCTTTAGTAGAAGGATGCAAATTTAAAATTCAGTTGGGAATTTACCCAACGACATTGAATCATGCTAGTCTGTGGCAGAGGAAGCCTACCATTTCTTTTTGGAATGATGGCCAATCCTATAGGAATGGGATTATGTTGATGAGCACTAATAGAAAGACTTGGATGTGAATGGATTGAAATGATCAGTAGCAGTAATAATTATTGTTTTAATAAAGGATTAAACCCAATATATGTGTATGACCCCTCACGGTCAAAGGATTAATGGAAAGGGTAAGGTCAATTTACTGACTACAAATTGTTGCTAGAATAATCTAGTAAGCAAGTAAAAAGGAACCCTATAGATTGAGAGAAACCTTCATGAAGGTATAAGTGAATTGACAAGAGCAAGTTCAAAAGCTCATGGTTATGCTAATGTAGTGTATATCCATGTAAACTCAAGGGCATGTCCATGCATAATAATGCATATGGAAAAATATTGAACATACAAATTAGGCATGTTATAACCTGTGGTGGGTTGTAAGGTATGGTCTACTAATGGACCTTTTAGATTAGGATGAACTTATGACAACACAAATTAATAATAAGAATGAAAAGTTGGTGATGTTGTAGCCTAATGCCATACGATAGGATTGTAAGGATCAATGGGAGACCGATCCAAGGTCTGATTAAGGAGGTGTAAAAACACCTTTGGATGACTAGTGGATCATATTGACATCTAGAGGTGGATGGTAACCATATGGATATGGCTTGGTATAATCATATAGTTATAAGAGGGAGTTAGGAAAATATCCCCTTGAAAAATTATGTTGACCAAGTGTGAATTGAGGCATGAAGACAAGACAAGAAGTAGTTATCTTACTGCCTTCAGTGATACAATAACTACCCATCTGAATTCTGAATTATGGAAGCTTTTTACAATAGAAAGGAAAAAGGTGACCCTTGTTTTTTATTTCCATGTATAAAGGGGCAACATTAATATGAATTATGACTGTGAGACTAGTCATATGAGTGACTGTAATCTGTCACTAAAGAACACTAATATTAAAACTAAAATATCAATTTAAAAGGGGCACAAGAGATGCACCTACATATATGTGTATACATTCTTATGACTGCAAGCCCTCAATTAAGAGGGAATCTTAGTGTTGAGTGTCTCTATGAGGCTTGTCATATGGATGGCAACAATATCCTTGGGAGGAGGATCTAGAAGTATGATATGTCCATGTGTGATCCGGATTATTTTCAGCATGAAATGAGAGCGGAGATATAATAAAGAAATGCACAGAGATATCGCAGATATTCAATAATATAACATAAATGTATCAGATATGAAACCATAAACATAAATATATAGTAATACACGATTTCTATTAATGAAAGAAATGTACAGAGATTGTAAAATACAGAGTGAAAGACTCGCTAGAATGGTGGCATCTTATCTCTGAGAAGAAATGTGACGGCTACTTGCATTCACAAGAAGATGGTTACAATGAGGCTCTAAAGGCCCTTTTACAATAAACGAGAATGCCAAAAGTCCTATACATCCAAAAACCTAACCCTAGGAGATGAAGCGCCAAAAGTCATGTGGGCCCCGTTTGGGTAAGTTAGTACATCAACTTCCCGGGGTCGTAACATTTTCATACGATCTCCGTTTTAGGCGTATGATAGCTCGCTGGAAAGGTATTGTCAAGGATATTCATTTTGGGGGCTCAATTATGCCTTCGGATATCACTAAGAACATCGATCTCAAAAAACCTTCATTTAGGCCCTCAAAATGGCCCCGGAAGTTAAAACCTTCTAAAAATAGTAAATTGTCAAAATTGTCAGAAAGTTGTTTTGAGCCAGTTGGAAAAGGTGGGTGGCCACCGATATCCACCTGGATCAATCCTCCCTCCTTAGGAAGCAATGGTCCCCATTGCGTTGAGTTCATGGAGGAGAAGGAAAAGCGTTTGTTGAATCGACATCTTGGTGAGTTGCTTGTCTTGCTAGAGACGTCGCACTGCTCAGTTTGTGGAAGTCTATCATGAACCTATTGAGGTTGAGGTTGTTCAACAAGTCAGGCTACATGAGAGGATGTTGTGCAGAAGGAATCTTTGCATTTTGTTGCAGCCTTTTCGACTTGCTTCTATAGGATAGAAGGTGCTCGGGGCGAGGCTGTAGTGGTTGCAGTGTCCTCTTGTTCTCCTTTTGAACAGATTGTGAAGAAGCTAAATTTTGCAGTATGAGATATTACTTTGCGACACTTTTTAGGTGGAACAGTAGTGGGAAATACCTCTGGTATTCTATAGAGAAGACCCCCCAAAGTGACAATAACACTACGAGGTCGAGACTCATAAATAGCATGGTGCTTCCACATATATGGATGGCCCAAGAGAACATCACAGACATCCAGTGGGGCAACATCACATAACACCTCATCCTTGAAGGGTTGGATGCCATATGAAAATAGACACTGCTGACTGACATGAAGATATCATCCTTGGTGAAGCCACCCGATGTTGTATGGCTGTGGGTGTGGTGTTGTCGACAATCCCAACTGTTTGACAACCTCTGCTGAGATGAGGTTCTTTTGGCTTCTGCTATCAACAATAAAATGCAGCGGGGTCCCCTTCACCCACATATGTGAATGAAAAAGACACTCCCCTTCTTCAGGATCTTTTGGTTCTTCTAGTTGAATTGTTGTGGTTGCGACAATAGCAGTGGGGTCTGCATCAATGATCTGTCCTTTACCGGTATTTTCAGAATCAGATTCTGAATCAGGTTTCGGCTCCTTGTCTTTGATCTCAGCCACCAATGACTGTTTTGAGCGACATTCATCGATGTTGTGCCAGGGGATTTTGTGGAAATCACACCATTTTTCGGTGTCCTTCTTTGTCTTCCCGTGACCCTTCTTTTTCTGTGTCTTGGATTGGTTTTTGGGAGATTGTTTGTTAGGGTTGTGTTTGTCATACTTTGGTTGTTTTGGATTTGCAGACCCGAACTCTTGTTTGTTCTGGTGCTTAAATTTCTACTCGATTTTAACAGCATATCGATAGGTAGCATCGAGTGATGAGATGTCTAGAAAATCCATTTCAGTTTGGATGTATCTGTGTAGAGCCCCATGATATTTCAGAACCAAATGTCCCTCGGAGTCTTTGATACCCAGCTTGGTGCACAAGGTATGGAAGGTTGATCCGGATTATTTTCGGCACGAAATGAGAGCGGAGATATAATAAAGAAATGCACAGAGATATCGCGTATATCTAGTAATATAACAGAAATATATTAGAGATGCAACCATAAAC
>JZKD02S1784914.1:432127-459489 GCA_000966675.3 Picea glauca | reverse complement strand
GCTTGATGACACATGAAGAAATATTAATAATTGTTAAGAAGGTATAAAATTGTTTAAGCTTATATACAACTGATTCACCCCCCCCTCTCAGTTGTATTAGTATTTCCAACAAATTTCAGAGGGAAGGTGAATTAAAGAAGGCCGAAATTCAAAGGAGGATAAATTATTTTGATGATTCTTTCTAAGGTATGTTATTTACAGGCCATCTCACCATTTTCGCAATAACGTTTTTTCTAGAATGATTCAGACCATGAAATTGGGAGGCCATTGAGGAAACATATCCAAGTAGCTGTGGTACAAATTTCAGCTTGTGGGTCGTTGTATTTTTTGGATTTACACTCCGTGGAAAATAGGGTTTGTGGCTAGTCTTGAAACTAGTCTAAGACAAGTGTTTTAGGTAAAAATGTCATAACTTCTTCATAACAGATCAAAAATCAGTAAGACAATGTGTTGGTTAGAGTACAATCTGTAGTATTCTGTGTACAATTTTCAGATCCATACAACAAATATTCTGTGCAGGGAATGCTCCGCAAGTTCACTCTCTAGAATAAGACATATTTTAACAAGGTATGCCATTTTTTTCTATAACTCCTTTTCTGAGAGGTTCCAAGTAGTGACACCTGGAGGAATTGCATAAAACACACTGAAGAACATTGTGTAATATTTTCATATCTTTATTCATTACCGGTACATAGTTATGATTATTTCAATTTAGGGTTGTTGACTAATCCAAAACTAGTCATGTGAGAATAAAGTAAAGTTTGATGAAAATGATAGTCTCTTGTTGTTAAAGTTAAGGAAGGTTTGTAGGTATGTGATCATATACACTAGGTCTATTATAGAGTTACAAATCAGATTTGGATGATGCAATTGATGAGGGATTTTTGTTGAGGTTGAAGTACAGGTTGGTGCATGGTTGATGCACTTGGTTATGGTATAGGTTGATTACAGGTTGAGGTACAGGTTGATGCATGGTTCAGGTTATTGGTACAGGTTGTTTGGTACAGGTTGATTGGTACAGGTTTACAACAATATATCTCATAGTGATAGTGTGATAGTGGTTCCATCATTCTACTTATACGTCAGGGTGCTTGGATGGGGCAAGGACAGGTGGTTGTAGCCACCTTTCGGTTGTATATGGAGAACATAGGGGGTTGTAGCATTCTTCTGGTTATAGCTAGAGAATTGGGGAGTTGGATATTCCCTCAGGTTGTAGCCTGAGAAACTAGGGGGTTGGAGCCTCCTTCTAGTTACTACTGGAAAACAAAGGAAGTTGGTGCTTCCAATGAATGTAATTCTTCAAGACATATAAGAAAAAGAATTTTGTGGTTTCTCCCTCTTTGTGTTTCCACATAAAAACACCGGTGTACTGTGTATGTGTATAATTGTTCATTTTTTATTTACTCTGCAAATATTGGATGATAATGCTACATTGATACAACACTTGCATTATATGGTTAAAAATGATTTGATTTCTCTATTACTGATTCACCCCATCTCTCAGTAATCCAACAATTGGTTTAAGAGAAGGTTCCTTCAGAAATCATCTTAACCACTGAAAGGTAGATCATGGAGAGAAACAACATGTATAAAAATGGAATACCGCAGTTTGATGGACAAAAGTATGCATTTTGGAGCATAAGGATGAAGACATATATACAGGCACAAGGATTTAAAATTTGGAAATCAATTGTAGATGGATACAAAGCACCAACAGTTCTGCCAACAAATGAAAAAGAAGTGAAACTCAGTCAGAATAATTCCAAAGCCACAAATACACTTCTGAATGGTCTTGGAGAAGCAATATTCACCAAAGTTGCACATTGTAAATCTGCTAAAGAGATTTGGAACAAACTTTGAAATATTTATGAAGGAGATTCAAAGCTCAAAGTAGTAAAGCTTCAAACTTACAGAGGTCAGTTCAAACAACTAAAGATGAAGGAAGATGAGAATATTGCAGCTTAATTTTTACAAGTCGATGAAACAATAAGTGGAATCTTGGGATTGGGAGAAGAAATCAAAGAATATGTAATTTTTCAAAAGGTACTAAGATCTCTTCCTATGAGATTTGACCCTAAGATATCATCACTAGAAGAAAGAGAATATCTAAACTCAATAAGAATGGATGAACTACATGGAATCTTCATAGCATATGAAATGATAACTGAACAGGAAAATCTAGATATAGAAGAAGCAGCCTTCAAAGAATCCAAAATTTCAAAGCAAAAGGGAAAGAAAAAAGAAAAATAACATAGCAACAACGGTGACGTCTCGGAAGATGATGAAGAAGCAACCAACTTTGTTAGAAGATTGAACAAGGGAACCAATGGAAGGTATAGAGGTAAGCTTCCTTTGATTTTTTTTAATTGTGATGGTATTGGTCATTTTTCTAACAAATGTCCTCATAAGAAAAAGATAAATGATGAAGGTTACTCAAATAGAAAACAAAAATATGAAGGCAAAAGAACCACAAATAAATCTTTCAAGAAAATCTTATGCACCAAAGAAGACATCTCATCATTAGATGAAGATGAATTCAGTGACAGTGAGACAAAAAGAGTTCTATTCATGGAAGTAGAAGACTGTAAATAAGAATATGAAGAGGCTGAAGAATAATATGAAAAGGCAGAAGTTGACTATCGAGAAGAATTGGTGTGTGCCATAGAAGTTATCAAAAGAGAAAACAAGAAAAACAAGAAACTACAAGCGGAACTAGACAAGAAAGAAGACACTCGGGAACTAAAACAAATGATCACAAATTTGAAGGTTCAAATTGAAGAAGATAAAATAATTGAAGAATCACTCAAAGAACAACTAGAAGGAAGAGACAGGATCATTGGAAATTTGGAAGCAGAAATTGTCACATTAAGAAAGGATCTTAAAAAGAAAAATATGAAGAACAACTCAAAAGTTTTGAATGACATTATCAACAGTCAAAAACCTCATCATGAAAAGTACAAACTTGGATACAATCAGACAGAAAAGGGATCAACCTCCAAAACAATAGAACAAGAAACATATCCAAAAAGCTATGCAAAAACAATCAAAGGGGATAGGAAGGTCTACAAAGAAAATTATAGGGACACTCCTCCATCGAGAAGATTCATATTTCAGAATCAACGACTGACAGAAACAGATAGGCATCAGGAAGAATAAGGATTCATAAGAGTACCTCCTTTCTAAATATCTTCAACTCCTAGGTATCAAACTATCCTTTTTGGTTTTTGTTATGCATGTAATAATTTGGGACATAAAGCTGTGAATTGTAGAGCTAACAACAGGAACATAAACAACTTTGAAAGTCATACACAAAAGGGTTATCCAAAAAGGCCTAGTGAAAGACAGGGAAGAGGTTACAATAGGTTTGGATCTTTGGGCACTGAAGTGGAATGCTACAAATGTAACAACTTTGGACACATGGCCAAATATTGCAGAATGGAAGTCCCTCCTAGATAACCACAACAAAACAACAACCGTCACAGACAAGAACCTCATAAAAGGACATGGATAAGAAAGTAGAATCAATATAGCAATGAATAATGCACACTCCCTCTACAAGCTAAGAAGAAGAAAAGTGGTTGGTATGTTTACAGTGGTTGTTCAAAACACATGACAGGTGATAGAGACAAGTTTCTTACATTAAGAAAGGAAAGAGATGGATCAGTCTCCTTCAGAAATGATGATTTAGCTAAAATCATTGGAAAAGGCACAGTTAGAATTGGGAACAAGAATACCAAGGCAAAAAATGTTCTAATAGTAGAAGATATGAAACATGATATTCTAAGTGTGAGTCAAATGTGTGACCAAGGTCATAAAGTTACTTTTGATTCACAAAAGTGTGAGATAAGAAAAGAAGATTCATGAAAATTGATTGCAACAACAACGAGAACTTCAAGCAACATATATGTATTAAATGAAATTGGAAATGAAAAGTGTTTCCAAGGAAAGGAAGATGAAAGTTGGCTATGGCACAGAAGAATGGGTCACATACATTTTGATAACCTTTTCAAAGTTAGCAAAAGATAAGTAGTGAGAGAAATTTCCTAGATCACGAAACCAACCAACACTTTATGCAAACATTGTCAACAAGGAAAGAAAACAAAAACCAGGTTTAAATCAAAAGAATATTCAATGACAAGATCACTAGAAATTGTGCATATTGATCTAGTTGTACCAACTACAACAAAGGGTTTAAAAGGTGAGAAATAATTTATGTTATTAGTTGATGATTATACAAGAATGACTGCAATTTTCTTTCTCAAGAATAAGTCAGAAGCTTTTAAAAACTTCAAGGTCTACAAGGAAATGGTTGAGAATGAAATGGATTCAAAAATCAAATTCTTGAGATCTGATAATGGAGGAGAGTTCACTTCAAAGGAATTTATGGACTACTACAACAGGCATGGAATAAAAATGCAATTCTCTATTGCTAGGACACCTCAACATAATGGAGTTGTTGAAAGAAAGAACATGACAGTACAAGAAATGGCTTGAACAATGCTAATGGATTCCAAATTGAAAGATATCTTTTAGACACATGCAGTGCATACAACAATTCACATTCAAAACAGAGTAATTCTTATAAACAACAGTGGAAAATGTGAAGCACTTCAGAGTTTTTGGAAGCAAATGCTACATCAAAAGAGAAGATGGCAGAATAGGAAAGTTTGACTCTCATATGGACAAAGGAGTACTTGTTGGTTACTCAAGTACAAGGAAAGCATACAAGTGTTACAACCTAATATTGAACAAAGTTGTGGAAAGCATCAATGTAACAATTGATGAAACAAGTAGACAAGAATTAAAGGAAGAATAAAATGAATCAATGGAACAACTTTATGAAGAAGAAGTAGAAGATGAAAAATAAGTAGAAGGGGAAGATGAAGAGGATATGACAAAAGCAGAAGAGAAATTTTAGTAAGTGCATCCAAAGACACTTAGAAGACGAGTACAAAAGAATAATCCTTCAAAATAGATTAATAGAAATAAATATGCAGGAATTGAGACTAGAAGAAGAATCTGTTCACCAGAACAAATGCACCTAGCACTCTCATCTACGATTGAACCAACAAATGCACCTAGCACTCTCATCTACGATTGAACCAACTTATTACCTACACAAATGTAGATTGGGCAGGTTGCATTGATGACCAATGAAGAACCAGTGGAGCATCATTCTACTTGGATGAGTTTTTAGTATCATGGATAAGCAAGAAACAATCATCATTATCTTTATCTACAGCCGAGGCAGAGTATATTGCAGCAGCAACATGTTATACACAGGTTCTATGGATGAAACAAACTCTGACAGATATATAGGTTGAGTATGATGAGTCCATTCCAATTTATTGTGATAATACAAATGCCATCAGTATCTCAAAGAACCCAATGATGCACTCCAAGATGAAGCACATTCCAATCAAGTATTACTTTCTATGGGAATAAGTTGTAGAAAAGAACATTAGAGTTGAATATGTGGGCACAAAAGAACAAGTGGCAGACATCTTTACAAAACCTCTTCCACAAGAAGCCTTTGTGTATCTTCGCCAGAGACTCAAAATTATTTATACTCCAAAATGATTACTTTTGAATGCTTATCTTATATGTCTTAGATGTACATGACGAAGCACCATAAAGAGGACAACTCAGGTTGGGAAATTAAACGAGTCAGTTAGGGTGAGAAGACCCGAATGGAAAGATACCTTTGTCATTGATGACAAAGGGGGAGAGATTTATTAGATGCAGAGGACAAAGGCATGGTTCCAGGGGGAGCATTGGCCACAGAGATGCAGGCATGGTTCCAAGGGGAGCATGAGTGATATGATTTCAGTATTGCATCAGAGTGTTTCCATAAATGCCAAAGGGGGAGATTATTGATTAATAGGTTTGGTTCAATGGATGAGATTTTTGTGGTGAGGAGTTTTTTTAGGTAAAATTGGAAAAACCACAATACTATTAATTGAATGTCGACGTTTCGGATCCATATCAGGACAAGAAGCCCGGGATAAATTGTGAGAAGATATGGTTATAAATATCTAAGTTAGGCAGGGGAATTCAATGTCGGCTAGAGTCTTTAGGTGAAAATTTTAGATTAGATTTATTTAGTTTAATTAAATTTAATGTTTTTTTTTTAATTTCTTTAACATTTTCAAAATTTTATTTAAATTTTTTTTATTTAAAATTCTTTATTAAGATATTTTAATTTTATTTTAAAATTTGTTTTGTAATCATCAATTTGAGTGTGTTTTTTANATAAGTTTGATAGTGATTTAATGGGTTAAAGGAATATTTTAAGTGTTAAAATATTTATAATTATTAGTTTTGTTTTATTTAGAAAACCTAATCTAATTAATTTAATGGTGTTTTTAAGAAATTATGAGGTTAGTGTTATTTGTTTTTAAAAAAGAAAGATCTTTTGTATTAATTAGAAAGAAAAGGTTATTATTTACTAGGTAAAAGTAGACTTTTAAGTGTTTTTTAATTAAAAACTATAAATTTATTAATTTGTTTTATTTAAAAAAAAAATTAATTAAAAAATACTTAAAAATCTACCTTTACCTAGTAAATAATAACAACCTCATAATAACCTTTTATTTCTAATTAATACAAAAAGAACTTTCTTTTCTAAAAACAAATAAGGTTAAGTTATTAATCAATTAACCTCATAATTTCTTAAAAACACCATTAAATGAATTAACTTCATAATTTCTTAAAAACACCATTAAATTAATTAGATTAGAATTTTCTAAATAAAACAAAACTAATAATTATAAATATTTTAACACTTAAAATATTCCTTTAACCTATTAAATCACTACCAAACTTATTAAAAAACACACTCATGATTACAAAACAAAATTTAAAATAAAATTAAAATATCTTAATAAAGAATTTTAAATTAAAAACTTTTAAATAAAATTTTGAAAATGTTAAAGAAATTTAAAAAAAAAACCTAAGGTTAACTAAACTAAATAAACCTAATCTAAAAATTTCACTTAAAGAATCTAGCTGAAACTAAATTTCCCCACCTAAATTAGATATTGATAACCATATCTTCTCACAATTTATCCTAGGCTTCTTGTCTTGATGATGGATCTTGATATGGATCGGAAACATCAACATTCAATTGATAGTACTGTGGTTTTTGGATTAGTTGTCGTTGATGTCAACCCTTGAAGAAAGTTTGGTAGAGAATTCTGGTAGCACAAAGGTTTGGGTTCACCATAAGCATTCATTCATAATAAATAAATGAAGATTTTCTACTTACTTCGCCAAGAATAATCAAGAATAAACCCTAGTTGAAGATACTCCACATGAAAATTTGCCAAAATGCACTAAGATTTGTCTCCCCAAAAGTTTTGCATCACTTAGTTTCAGCCAATAACCCTTAAAGAGGGCTGAATTTCATACCTCACACTTGTGTGATGAGTGAATCATGAAAAAATGAGAGTTTTCTCTCTGTATTTATACAATAATTATGACATTTAATTAAAATTAGGCCATCAAAAGGCCAACATGGCCAAATTACATAAAAAATACAATTTTACATAAATTTCATTAATTAAACCCTAAAATCACTTTTAGATGTGATGTCATGCCCTTTTAGGGTGACGTTGAGCCACCTGGGTGTAACGTTGGGACCCATCTACACAACCTTAGGCCTCCTAAGGCCCTGGATGATGCCACACGTGCCAACTAGCACACAACTACCTCCATAATGAAAATCTTCATGCTGGGTGAAGTCTAGGGTCACAAAGGTGACATCATGGGCCTCCCAAGGCCAACGTCTAGGTGGAAGAGAAAGATCCCCCTGGGTCTAGGTATGCCAAAGTGTCTTTGGTGAAAAATCCTTCTTTCTCGCTAGTGCAAGTCTCTGACATTTCTCTACCCCTAGTTGGGGTCATAACATCCATCTGTGGGCTTTCATCCCCATGGATTTTTGAGTTAATCATCTCCCCACACGTACCATTCCATCATGAAAGGTCCTTCAATAGCAACAAGTACACCCTCCATGGGCTCATAAGTCACATGGATCGTAGCAATGTCAATCACATCCAATAATCAAACTACCCAAAGATGTGCATCAAACCCCCCTTTACCCAAACAAATGCTCAAAGATGTTATGCAGTTTAACAAGTTAGGTTTGGAGAGGGTCTCAGGATGTCCTATTGGAATAATCCTCCTCAAGCTTGGGGTGTTTCCCAAGTGAGATATAATCTAGGCCATGTAAGTGTGTGAAATGGTGTAGGGGAAGTGTTTTGGTAGAGGGTACAGTGATAACAGGGAAATGTAGGTCTTTCCTGTGGGTTCCTCTATAGAGGGAGAGTTGCACCTTATCATGGATGCCATTGTTTCCTATCCCATTTAATGCCTTTTATTCTTAGTCTTATTGCTTTTGGTATTTTTTCTTTTCAAGGGAAAATATGGGGGACACTGTCCTAGTGTGGTGACCAGAGGTGAAAATGTTACACACAATTATTTCATGGAAATGAGAAGGTTGGCTCATGATGAGACCCCCTTTCCCTTGGCTATGCCACCAAGAGCCAATACCCTAGTTTGGTGACCAGATATATGGTAATGTTATACTATTACATTCCCATGGACCTAATAGGTTGGCTCATGATGAGACCTCCCATATACCAACTAAACCTTGAGTTTTTTTTTATCTTGCGGGTCCCCTTTTCTTACTAAGAAGATTTTTATTGCTTTCTCGAGAATCCCTGGGTGAAGCATCTCAAAGGTTTTATTTTGGCTTTTAACTCTTGCTAGATACTTTTACCCTCTGGGCTTTTAGCCCCTTCTTCCCACAAGGTAAGGTACAACCCTTCCTAATGTGGCAAACCCAATGCATGAACCAAGGGAGGGGAGGATGAGAGGAATAATGATGAAAAGTGGTAACTATGGAAGGAATGGACGATGACCTTTCATAGACCCACCCAGTGGAAAATCATCCTAAAGGAGAACCAACTTACTAGGGAATTATGTCAACCCCCTAGGTATGAACAAGTTAAAGATCATAATTTCCAAAAAAATGTTATTAAATGAAGGAGAGTTCAGTGAAACATATTCAAACACTTTGAAAATTAGAGTGACACATATCATGATACCTAGACTCATTACCTCATAGAGAAAGACCCGTTGCTACTTCAAGACACAGTTGGTGGGATGGATGTTGTTGCTACTGATAGACAAGCTGCACTGAAGAAAAGATGGTCCCTCCAGGGCCAATCTCAAGTCATTTGGATCTCAACACTCCATTTCTAGGACCTGTGGGCCTCGAGACATAATCTCCTTAGTTATCCCTAGGATAGGGGATAACATCTGGCTCCAACTCAGGGACATGTGCTCACTGTAGAGTGCATGAGAACCTCAACATCTCTAGCATGACTTGTATCTACTAGATCACAAAAAAATGAATCAGTAATCTTTAGGGTGGTGATATCACCCCTTGTTCATATATGATATAGTGAAAACAAAAATAAGCATGCATATATACATAATGAAAGAATACAAAATGAACTACACTATACTAGTATGATATGTAGATGACATATACAATGGATGCAAATGCCTGACTTACATGTACTTTCTTGTCATGCCACTGGCAGGAAGTAGCACATGATGTGTATAACATTCACAGGTAGCTTCAAAGCTTCTCCTTCTAGGGTTTCCAAGTTAAAAGAGTTTGTTCCTACCTAACTCGTGACTTTTTAGGGACCTTTCCATAATCCATCCAACTTCTTGTGCATACTAGGTTTCTCCCTTCTTTTATCCCATAACAAAAATAAGTATTCTTCCATGAAACCTATTCCTCTTGCTTTGTGATCTAAAGTGTTCTTAAATTTCTCTTGATTCTTCGCCATTTGACTTAAGGAAACCCTCCTAGATTCATCCAACTCCACCAACTGGTTAATTCTCCCTTGGATTGCTTCCCCTTCAGTGAAGTATTGTTGAACGAAATAAAGGATATGGATTTGGAGATTTTCATGTAGTTTATCCTCCAACCCATATACTAGTTCAAATGGGGTTTTTCCTATTGAGGTCTTTGTTGTTATTCGATTTGCCAATAGGGCATACTTGATCTTGCTATCCCAAGCCTTCTTTTTCTCTCTTACAACCTTCTTAATGATATTCATGAGGTTCTTATTTCTTGATTTTGCTAGGTCATTCCCTTGTGGGTAGTAGTTTGATGAATGAGATAGAACGATTCCATACTTGAAACAAAATTCTACTAAGGCAAAGGAGCTGAATGATTTGGCATTGTGAGTGGTGATTTTGGATGGTACCCCAAATCTTGTTATGATTCTTTCTTCCAAAAATTTCATGACAACCTCCTCAATGGCTTTCTTTGTGGGAATAGATTCTACCCACCTGGTAAAATAATTTGTGGCAGTCAAATCCATCAGTAACCGTTACTTGAATTATCTTTAAACTCACCATTAAATTCCAAACCCCATTGTTGAAAGGGAGCTTCTACCACCACAGGTTTCAAAGGTTGTGCCAAGATTTTTTGTTTACTTGCAAAGTATTGGCAATGTTGGCATGAGTGAACATATCGGTGAGTATCAACAAACAATCTTGGCCAATAATATCCAGCTCTTAATATCTTGTGTGCGGTAGTACGGTCAATGAAGTGCCCACCACAATACCCAAAGTGTAATTCCTTCAATAGTTTGTTGGATTCTTCTTTTATCACACATCTAAGGAGAACTCTGTGTGGGTCCTTCCAGCCAAGACCATCCTCATTCAAACAATACTTCATAACTTTGAGTCTTAGAGCTCTTCTTTTATAGTCTACCATATGGTCTAGGAATGATAAGTTCCTGATGTAGTATATTATGTCGGAATACCATTCATCATGTTCTATCTCACTCACCACCACATTTACTTGTTCATTTTATCCCATTTGTATGGCTTCTTGGTTTCTCTCATTCAAAATTTGGGCTAACCCTTGTCCCTTCACAATATTGGTGGGTTTTATTTCTAAGTCATTTTCTTAGATCTTGGAAACCCACTTACCCCTAGTACCAATAAAATATTGTTGTGACAAAACATCCTTTACTGCTGGGTAAGTGACATAATCCTTAATCTTATTATAGCCCACATAGTTTCTCAAATGCTTGAGGGATTTCACCAAGGCATAAGATTGCTCTTAAGTGATTGAATAATTCATCTCTGAATCCCTAAGGAATTTACTCATGAACGCAATAGGATGTTCATGGTCATCAACATCTTTTTGCAACAAGACACCTGCGATAGTATCTTGAGAAGCAAAAGAGAATATCATGAAATCTCGTGAATAATCAGTACTAATCAAAATTGGGGCTTGGGAAATGATGTCTTTTATATCCTCAAAATATTGAAGGGCCTTATCATCCCACCTAAATTCTATGTCCTTTTTAAGTAATGCACTCATAGGTTTTATTCTTTCAGCAAAGTTTGGGACAAATCTTCGAATAAAGTTTATTTTTCCAAAGAATGATTATAGGGACTTTTTGTTGGCAGGGGGGCACACATATTTGATAGATTGTATCTTTTCTGGGTGTACAAAAATTCCTCCCTCTGAGACTATGTTTTTGAATATCTTTCCCTTATCCATCCTGAAAATAGACTTCTTAGGGTTCAAGGAAATACCATAATTTCTATACCTTTCAAAGACAATCTCGAGGTGTGATTTGTGGATTTTCGTTCTTTTGATACGATTGTGAGGTCATCTTGGTAAATTTCTATAATTTTATGAATAATATCCCTAAAAGAAACGTCCATTTCTCTTTGAAAGGTCAAACTTGCATTCATAAGGCCAAATGGCATTCTCAAATACATGAATGTTCCCCAGGGTGTGGTAAATGTTGTTTTGAGTTGATCTTCTCTCTTGAGTAACACTTGATTGTATCCAGAAAATATATCTAGCATGGACATCATGCCCGCCCCCGTGACCCTTGTAGTAAGTCTTCCATATTTGGTAGGGGGTAATTGTCTTTCAAATATAGCTGGTTAAGGTTTCAAAAATCTACACATAGGAAGATGTCACCACTTTTATTTCGCACAACTACCAAATTGGACATCCATGATGAATATCGAATGGGGGCTATGATACCAACATCTACCATCTTTTGAATTTTCTTTTGTATCTAGTTTTCTAACTTAGGTTTAATATTCCTTAACTTTTGTCGAAAAGGTTTGGATCCCTCTGTCAAAGGCATAACATGTTGGATGACATCACTCCTATAATCCCTTAAGTCATCACAAGTCCAAGTAAAGGTATTCTTAAATTCTCTTATGAGGTCAAGTATCTTATTCCTTTCTTCTTCTGTGGTACCTTTTCCTATTTTTACCATTGTTGGATCCATCTCGATGCCAATGTTGAATTCTAAGACTTCATCTGTTTGTTGTTTGGGCATTTTTCCTTTGTAAACATCATGTCTATCAAATATTTGTTCTAAAGGAATGCACCCTTTCGGTAGAGTGTTATTTTTCAATTTTACTACGTCCAGGTCCATGGAATCAGCTAGGAATTTTACTTGTGAATTGGTGAATTCTCTACTATTTTCCATGAATATAAGGATTTTACTATCATATTCAAAGACTTGTCGATGTTTTAAGTTATCATGGATTGATGGTCTAAATAGGATGTCCATTTTTCACAATTTTTTGAGGGTACCCTCACAAGATTGCAAAGTAGATGCTGAGATAGCCAAAGCATTTTCTACAAATTTTTCTTCTCTAGGAACCACTTCGATTGATAATACCTCAAAGGATTTTGCAACAGATCTTGAAAAGTCTCGGTACCTATTTAGCCTCTCATTCTTTGTGGAAAAGTTGAACAAAACTTGTGATACTATTAGGTCTGAATCTCCTATAACCCTCAAGTGTGTGATACCTTTTTCAATCTCTAAGTAGAGACCTTTAATCAAAGATTCATATTCAACAACATTTTTTGTACAATGATATTCAAGTCTATAGGAGTAATAGAAAGTTTCCTTAGATAGGGTTGTTATGACAATTCATGCCCCTAAACCAGAATCTGAATGAGCACCATCAAATTCTAGGGTCCATATTCCTTTGAGTGTTTTTCCAAGTTCATCTTCGAAGTTTCTTCCTTGGAAAAAACATCTCCACCCCATTATTCACGCATAGGAGTTGATCATTGGGTTTTTTGGTATTTTCAATGAGACATATTGTGATGGATTCCTTGTGAACGGTAAAAAATCTTCCTTCGGGATGGGGTATAATAGCTTTGGACCCTTGGTATTGGAAGTTCCTAGTTATTTTTTCTATCAAGGCCTTGCAGAGTAGAATCCCCCAACTGCTTAATGTGTTTATCACCATTACATTGATCTTGAAAGAGACATCAGGGTAGGCATGGAAGGCAACACTTAGTTCTTTGATAATACCTTGCGTATTTCGTTGTGATATATTAAGACCTAGTTTGTACATAACCCTTTCCATCATAATGTTTCTAGGGGAATATGGGTCAAAAATGAAATTATGGAGATGAAAATCATTGATTGGAGGGTAACATAAAAAGGTGTAGGTTCACCGTATTTTGTTCCCGGGATTCCAACATGATAAACAATGGGGAATTCTTCTTCACAACTATCTTCCTCGGTGATTTGAAAAGGTAAGTATTCAATGTATTCAACCTTGTGATCTTTATAGGTATCTTGAGGGGAATTCAAATCCTCAGGGGGATCATGTCTTTGTGACAATAAGGTAGTATCTTTCATGATCGAAAAACCCATGCTCCACTTTCTAGGAAGAGTATGATTTTTTACTTCTAGAATCTATGGGAATTCATGCTCTTTCTCTTTCATGTTTTCTTAATTTAGCCCTAAGATATCATCCTTACTCACAAGATTGACCTAACAAATGGAATCATGGAACTTAATATTTTCTTCAATCAAGTAGGCAACATCTTCTTCTTCCTCGAGGCTTGTAGGAAATCAGTTCTTGAGGGTAAATTGTAATTTTCCTTCCAAGGAGTTTAGATAGTGTTGGAGAATAGTTTTCTCTTAGTGAAAGTTGGTCTCAAGTCTTCCAATTAGGGTGTTGAACCTATCATTGAATTCCCTAAAATCTTCGTCACTTTGTTTAGAAATTTTGAGGTATTGGGAATAAATGGAGGGTATATTTTCCCCCATGCCCCATCTTTTCAACAAAGCTTGTTCCAAATCATCAGGGGTTTTGAGGCTTCCATTTAGGAGTTTATTAATCCAATCTCTGACACTCTCCATGAGTGAGGCCAAGAAAAGTCTCATAAATGTGTCAGGATGTTCTTTTCTAGATTGATGGAATTCATAATCCTCATAAAATTTAGTCCAATGTGTGTTTCCATAAGAACCTACCTCTCCCGGGAATTTGGGTATCCAAGAGTCGACTTCTTTTGAGAGATCATGTAATCCTCCTTGGATATTGGCCAATTCCAAAGGGCCAAAAATTTCTTCGGAAGACTATTTAAGAGAAGCTACAGGGCTGATAAGGATAGGAGAATGATAAGGTTGTTAGAAAATAATAGATGTGCTTGTTTAACCATAGACAATATACAAATATTGTCACCCAACCATAGGTCGAAGCCACCCCCAAGCACCTTAACCTTGATAGAGAATGAATCTGGAAGAAAACCCTAGGCCCAATACACAATCAATGTAGCATACCTCTCTCTAGAGCTAGCACACAAGGTATAAAGTCCAAACCATAACCAATATAAAGTCTGAGCCTAAACAGAAAATATAGATTGCAGTAGTTGCAATTGTAGCTACTCCCCAGACTTGCGCACTTACCTAGTTTCTGCAGTGCACAATTCTACATTTCTATAGTTTTGAGTTGTCTCCTAAAAATGAGCTCTGACATCCTTTATTTATGTTGTTTTTTTTGAGTTCTCTGGGCTGACTTCTCATTCTGGAGGCTAAACACTTAATATTAAATATTTCCTTTAGTTGACTTGTATTCTAGGGTTATGTCCAATTCTTTAGGGTTTCTTCTTTCTTCTCAGAATATTATATTCTCATCAGGGTTACACGTGGAGGTTAATACCTCCTGCATCTACCATAATATCAAAAATCCCTCCTAGCTAGGGAGTTATTGAAGGAAATGGTCTTGAGCACAAACATATTATTCAGCTAGTATAATCATCATAGCCATACATGCTATCTCATGATTAGATAACAAGCACCATCATCACTATCAATATCATTTGATAGCATAAACTTCATCATCTCTCGAATACATACTCCATTTGAGTAATCAAGAATTATGTTGAATAAGTCACTCACTCCACAGAGTGATACAAGATCCATTCTTCATGGCAATCAGAACAATGTCATTCAATAGAACAAAACTGTGTCTATGCATAGTAGTGCACAAATACTATACAGTGGCACATTGCCACACCACGTAGCAGACGACTACTTAATTAGTGAAACATAGTCACAACTAGTGGAACACATCCATCAAAGTATCATACATCTATTGTATAGAGACATACAATATCCATAGAAATCATATCATCTGATATCAACCTACAAATAAACAATATCATGATATAACCTGAGTCATCTGGGCCATTCTTCCACTCACATCTGTGAGATATGGAAGAGCATCTTCCCTCAAAAATTAAAACATCATCCATGGGCTATCTGGACTATCCTTCTCAAGCATAGAAGAATAAATGTCCCTGATTTTTGAGCCTGGACCATTCACCTAACTGGGTTATTCCTCTGACACTAGTCATAGTGCAACCTAGAGAGAATGAGTTTTCCCTAGGGAATGTTTATCCCTGATTGTTGAACATGGACCATTCATCTAACTGGTAGACCATTCCCCTTGGCCACTAATTAGAGTGACTTCCAAGAATAATGATTGTCCTAGACCATTCCCCCACACTGACAATAAGGGGAATCATTTTCTATGGTACAACAACAATATATCAAACCATTTTCATTACAAAAATGACTATCCAATATGGACCATTTTTCGAATTGGAAAATGCATGTTCATCATAAATCTCAAACCACTTTCCTAACTGGAAAAGAACTACTCATCCTAGACCATTTTTCTAACCAAAAAATGACTGTCCATAAATCAATAACACATCGGTGCTCACTCCCAACCTGGGAGTAATCTCTTCCTTTTTCAATAAGGAAGTCATCTCCACTAGCCCCATCTTGCAAAATTTTCATCTTGGATAGAGGTTTTACCATAATATTTGTTATCTGCTCATCAGTGGAGATATATTGGATAACCACTTCTCTTTTCTGGACTTCATCACAGAGAATGTAATGCTTGATCTCAATGTAATTTTGTCTATTATGTAACATTGGTTTTCTCTGAAGGCTTCATGTAGCTCAGATCATTACAATATATATCATGGTTGAATTCAACACTTATGTTTCCTACTAGCTCATGACATCGTGGAAAGGCTCAAACTGAAACATATCCAAGTAGCACTTCTTCTGTCATCATGAGAGTTTGCCATGGATTTTCAATCCATCAACCCAGAATTTTGAGTAACTATTTTGATATCCCTATCATAGAAAGTTTTCACCATGCTTTTGTTATATATGAGATAATCTGCATCAAGTTGTTTGAATCCATACAAGGTCTTCTTGTATCTGCATACGTGGATCTCTTTCTGGTATAACTCAAAAACTTGATATTACTTTACATAATCTTCTTCCTAAAATGCTCTTATTGGGAAGAACAATATTTTACAAGAAATTGATGTAAAATTCAATCCATAGATACTTCAAGAGATATAATAGCTCAGATAGAGGTATATCTGGTTTACGGGAACAAGTTGTTATCATAGTCTTCTCCTCCTTCTAGAAGAACCTCTAGTTTTGAATCTCGAAATGCTTCCATTCATAATCCTTTTTTCACAATTTCTTACATATATTGTTCTTCATCATATCTTCCATTACTTATGCTTGATTACTTCTAGTGGGTTCAAACCAAGATGGTAGTCTTGTGATTCTCAGTATAATAACTGGTTATTCTATATTTTCTTTCTTTCTTGGGATCTTCATGTTCTTCCTCATGTTTCACTTTAGCTCTTGGGTCCATGGAGTCTTCTATAGATTTCATTCCCTGAAGATTCCAACTTCTTCCTTTCATCATAGGATCATGGATGTATATGGACAACCAAGGATACTTTAAGGATTCGTTTTGAAGAATACTTCTTCTAGAGTCAAATTGAACACGTATTGTTTATCATTGGTGCTACTTTCAATTGGAACATGGACATATACTTCATAATGCTCAATGGATCATATCATTTAGGATTAGCTCCCTCCTAATCCTTTCTTCATGCATGAATGCAAGCTCTTATTTTGGAATTATATAATCAGATCCCTCCATCTAAGAGAGTCCATGCTTCCATATGCATCCTTATTGCCTTCTATAAAGTGTCACAAGTCTTTTTCCAATTTCCTCTTGATTGTTGACTTCTTTCTATTTTTTATTCTTCTGGGTTTCTTCAAGTTTGATTCTAAATTTGTCTTATCTTGTAGTTTTTACTTATGTAATAGATTCCACAGGAATTGTTACCAAGGATTGTCAATGTAATTCATCTTTTCATGTGTATTTCTTGACTTGTAGTCATTGTGATAACAATCCTTATCTTGTTATTCTTCCATAGGTATTAATTCACTTGAACATCTTATCTTCTAAGAAATAGATATGCAAGATATGTACAGAAACTATTTTAACATGGTATGTACAAGAACTATGAAGAATATTGTTACCTCATTTTAGAAGAAGAAGTTTGTTTTATCTTTCTTGGCCTTCTTTGAGGGTTCCCTTTCTTCGACAACTAATGCTTCATGTGTTTCCTTCCTTTTCTTTAACTCGAGACAATGATTCTTGTAGTGACCATATTTTTGACAGTCGAAGCATTGTATTTTTGACATATCTTTCTCTTGATTTGGTTTCTTCCTTGAGTCAAACTTCTTGTTATTCCTTAATTTCTTGAACTTTGTTGTGTAGGCTTGATCATCATCTTTCCTTTGGAATTTCTCTTTTGCACTAATCCTTGATTCTTCTTGTGCACAACAAGTCCAAAGTTATTAAAATATGGGTTACTCCTTCCTTGTGTTCATGCTTGCGGAAAATGCATCTCATGTCTTCGGAAGACCATTGAGTACTATATTTACCAGTTCCTTGTCTGAAATGATTTATTCAATATCTTGTAGTTGATATATTAACTGAGAAATTCTCACAAAGTATGATGTTATTCTCTCATCATCATTCATTTTTATGTCATGAAGCTCATTCTTCAGAATCATTACTTGTCCAATGTTTCTGACTGAGAAGAGGTTAGTTAGGGCATCGTACATCTTCTTAGATGAGTCAATATGAGAGATGTAGGGTATCAAGTGGTATTTTATAGATTCCACTATGATACTAATGTCATTGATGTCACTGTCCTTGAACTTATCCATAATTGAAGTGTTCTAAGTTTCCTTCTCTTTTCCTTCTTCAAACTGTTGTTCCACGATCTTTCCTTTCATGATATCCAAGACTTTATTCTTGGCAAGGATGAGATCAATCCTTTTCTTCCATGCTCTAAAGTTAGAATCCCCTTCTAACTTGTTTTCTAACTTAATAAAGTAAGTCATGACTGATTTGACTTGGTCAACCTTTGACTTTGACCAGAAACTCAAACTTGACGTCTTAGCTTGTTGAGAGTACCAGAAGATGCGTTGGGTTAGGGTGCAGTAGGATATCCATAAATTAGGTAAATATCTTCACTTAAGGTGCCTCAATAAGAGGGTTAGGGTTTTTTTGTTGTAGCAAAAACTAACTGCAACTGCAACTGTAACTGAGAAAATCCTCCGAATCTATCTTCTAGCAGTTAGACTATCCAAAGATAGTGTGGGCCCATAACCTGTTAGAAAATAATAAATGTGCTTGTTTAACCATAGACAATATAGAAATATTGTGACCTAACCATAGACAAAATCCACCCCCGAGCACCTTAATCTTGACAGAGAATGATTTTAGAAGAAAACCCTAGGCCTAATAACCAATCAATGTAGCGTACCTCTCTCCAGAGCTAGCACACAAGGTAGAAATTACAAACCATAACCAATAGAAGTGAAAGTCTAAATCAAGAATACAAATTGTAGTAGCTACAGCTACAACTACTCCCTAGACTTACGCACTTACCCAGTTTCTGTAGTGCGCACTTCTACATTTCTCCAGTTTTGAGTTGTTCGCTCAAAATGAGCTCTGACGTCCTGTATTTATACTATTTTTCTTGAGTTGTTTGGGTCGACTTCTCATTCTAGAGGCTAAACAATTAATATTAAATATTTCCTTTATCCAACTTGTCTTCTAGGTTTATGTCCAATGCTCTAAGGTTTCTTCTTTCTTCCGATAATATTCTATTCTCATCAAGGTTACACATGGAGGTTAATACGTCTCGCAGCTACCATAATATCAACAAAGGTGTATACTAACATCCACTATGAGTCGTCATTGGTGGAGTCACTAGATAATATTCTAGAGATTATCAAAGAGATGAGGGGATCACCCTCAGTGGAGTCGCCAGGTAAGCTTTGTAAAATAAAGGATTTGAAGAAAAAGGCTTACCGAAAAAGTCTCGTCTTGAGGAATATTGACTGAATGTTCCCCGACAATGGCGCCAAAATGTTGTCGCACAATTTGTACTTGCCCAAAGCCCAAGGAAAGTGCATCAAAATTGGTGTAACTGGGACTGACCTATCACTGTCACCTTAATAGGAAACCCCTTTCTATTTTGGAGTATGTCAAGACTACCCCAGGGGAGACATCTCCAGTGACCTGAGGGTTTGAGAAGGCTAAGGAAAAAGATATAAGAAATTCCATACCCTATCATAGGTCACTCAAATAAAAGGGTTATTTATGTCTTATAGAGATGAAGAAAATGAATATTGTTGTGTACCTACCTAGAACAAGAAAATAAAATGAAAAAGGGCACTTTCCAAGTACATGTTGAGGGGTCCTAGATCCCTTAAACTCAACAGCAGGAACCAAACCCACCATGGAGGCCCAATTAGACTCTGTAACGTTTGATGGTGGAATGGTTCTCCATATCTTTCGATCTGGCCAATTTATTGATGGGATTTACGTAGTGATTGACAAGATATCTTCTTATGAAAGTTCCTCCTTCAGTTTAAACGTTCTCTTTTTTGTCCTTTATTTTATTAGATGGGTCTAATCAAAAGATGTGTGTTGGTATAAACCAGCTGGTAAAGGGGGGTTCTTAACTACTGCAGAAGGTTGAGATTGGTATAACCCTTGTGCTCAAGAATTCAGACAAATATATTCACACCTGTGACAAACCTAGTACTAATACATTACCTTGTTGGTATTTCAATTATTGACTAAGATACAATTATCGTAAGAAAAAATGCATGCAATAAGATGATGGAAAGAAAAATATCTTTCTTAGCTCTAGCATTAATCACACATTAACACAATGATTTCTTTCATCATTAGAGACAAGAACTACAAAAAATATTGAAACAACTAGCTTATCAATAGATTCATAAAATCTTACTCATTACAACACCCATTCATGAAATAAAGTTGGAAGCAATTCCTCCTCAATCCAATCACACCACGCCTTTGATGAAAAAAACATATGTTTTTCTCTGGTCCTAACAAGGCTTCTCAATTAAGGTAGTTCGGGAATAGTTCTTTACAATTCCAAAAATGAGGGTCTTTGCCAAAACCATTGAACTTTGCTAAAAGGTCAGTCCTCTTATTTATAATGAATCATTAACTAAAAATATCTATTACAAGTGCAAGATAAGTAAAACAAAATATTGCCACATGGCACTTTCATCTCTCTGTTCTCTAAGAATAATCAAATAGTTTTACTGAAGTGGATGACTCTTCTCATACTACGACCATTTGATGAAGAGTTCCTTGCATGTGTTAGCATATTGGAACCTGTGCTAGTCCATCGGGGATGAAATAATTCATTTCACTTCTATTTCCCATGCTCTGTACTTGATTATTTTAACACTTAATCGCTACAAAAATGCTCGAGCCTTAATCAGATGCTCCATGAATTGTTGTACTTGACCTGGCCCCATGCTTGCCACCTTTTTTATCTTTGTTGTCCATGCCAAGTCTTTTTCTGCATGTTTCTTAAATATGTCATGTAGGTTAATGAAGTCCTCGGGTGAGACAAATTATGGGAGTTCGATGTCTTTCGTCTCCTGATTAATCTTTTCCCAGCTCTTTTCGCACTCATCCCACTTCTCCTGAATCTCCCGCCGAGGTTCCTATGCCATTTTTACCTACTATTCGGTCGCTTTCTTGATTTGATCTATGTTGTTGCTCCTTAAAACTCGAATGTCATGCTCTTTAGTGTCTTGGCCATTTTGAACCACGTTGATGTAATTGATCCTTTCTACTACTTGGTGATCCTTCTCATACCACCTTTCCATGTCCTTGTAGGTCGCTAGTGCCATAAGGGTGTCTTCTTGGAAATCGGTTATACCTGTAGTGAAAAGGTGTCATTCATTCATGAATTTGGGATAGGCATCCTGGAACTCACTTCTCAAAAACACCATGGCTTGTGTGGAGTCCTGATAGTATTTTTCCAAATGGTGCAGATGCTCCAACTCCTTAAGTGCACCAGCCAAGTCCTTTTCATATCTTCTTTCTCTATCCAATGTGGCATCTGTGATAGCCATCCCTTCGCTGATAAGCTCAGACATCTTGGCATGTTGTTTGTTGAGAAACTTCTCCTCTGTAGTGATTAGAATCGAGCTATCCAACATAAGCCTCCTCTTATTAGTGGATCTCTTCATGATGTATTTTCTCTTCCTGTCATAGGTGATCACTTGTATGTCAATGACCTCATCAATAAGTTTGGGGATTTGTTTTTCTCCCCAAGTTACAGTATTTCCCAAGCTCCCATCTATGTGTACTTGTTCTAGGATGGGTTCTTGGACTTCTTCCACATGTCCCAGTGGATCGACCTCCATTTGTTTCTCATCGACTGGTGAGGTATCAGCCAAAACTGAAGAACCAGGGGTAGGTTTAATACTTACTTGGTAATCGGCTGTGGAAGTGTTAATTTATTGCTATGGAATTTCCTCTTTCTGGCCACCTAATCCTAGCTTATCCCTCGATCTATCTATTGGGGTTCTTGGCAAGTCGAGTAGCTTAGTGTCTAAGACACTTTCAACTTCATGGTCTCTCTATGGAAGGTTTTGAATTGAATCATCGGGACCTAGGGTAGATGCTTTATCAGGTTCCTTTTCCTCTGTAATCTCTACCAGAGTCACCATGTAAACCTATGAACTCTCCTCATCATCATAGATAGTTATTAATTCAAACAAGGGGTTTGGTACACTTGTCCTACCTAGTGTCCTTTCTATCTCAAGTTGGGTTGAAATTCCCCCTGGTGATCTCATCTGTGGTGGTGGAACTTCAAAGTTTTCTAGCCCGATGATTTCTTCCAATTGTATTGGCTCTAAGCCACTTGGATCTCCTCTGATTTCGATTGGTTTGTCAGCAAGAATACTAGACATATTTACAAGATCAGGTTCATTCTGCAACTGATCAATGATTCTATGTGCCCCTTCTAGTAAGACCAATACTCTTCTTTGTGCCTTTGTAGTCTCTGTCACTCTGATCTCTTCCTGAACTCTCAGGGCCTCTTGAGTCGACTGCTCTATTGTCTCCACCTATTCATCCATGCTCATAGCATTAAACCTGGTCATTTTCAGGTTGGAAATCCTCTGTACTACCTCCTCCCATTCCTTAGTGCACTCTATGAAAATTTCATCCTCAAATTTTTCATGCGCGTATGGCCAACAAGACGATATGCATGAAGCATGTTGGAGGACAAGGCCTTTAGGGTTGTGCTTGCGGAATCATCCTGTCTAGAACCTGAATTCAAGTTGGCTCAACCCCTCTTGTTTGGCTTGAGTAGTTTCCTTTACCAAATCAAACCCCACATGGAAACCGTAGGGAATGAAAGCCCGCTTCTTGTCCTTGACTAGCGTGGTGTTATAGCCCTATAGGATAGTCTAATAATAGATTTATTCCACAATGAGCTGGTCTGGGACATGAGAGTGTAGTATATGTGGCACTCCAGTAGCCTCGAGCACCCTGATATAGGTTGAGAGTTCATGTAAATACCTTTGGCCTACCTTCGCTACCATTTTCTTTGCTGTTGTGGATAGTCTGGGGCATTCCTTTTTAAATACAATGAAATGAATACTAGTGATGAATTCATCGCAAATGAGTGCGTAGGATATTTTATACCTATTCTCCCATAGTATGCTGAAATGAACGTGAACAGGGAGATCCACGACACTCCTTCTTAAATTCATGTCATCGAAGACATTCCTTGCATAGATCACATCGAGCAAGTACAAGGCCATGTGGAAAGTGGGTGCTTCCCCTTCTTTCGACGTCTACGCCTATTGTACATAGATGCTCAATTGCTTGGAAATTATCGCTCCCCAGTTGAAGATACTTCTAGATATCGACGTTGTGTATGCCAAGTGAATCCATGCTTCCAAAAACTTGGACCAGTCCTTCTCTCCATACAGTTGGCATATAAGATCCATCAAGTATATGTATGGCTCCCTCGGGTTGACTGTCCCATACCAGCCATTGCTCTGGTCTGTAAAAACAATTTCCTCCTTCCACCATGAGGCCATTAATCGGCTGGTATCGTGGAATTTGTAGAACTTCACCATGAAGTATGTGTTTAGACACTCCTCTGGGTCTTTGAGTTTGTACTACTTATGTATTTTGGTCAGGAGGAAAACTATGACACACTCGCCATTCTCATCGTTGATTAAGCATTCCTGCATGTCTATATGGTTGATTAGCCACTTCAAAACCTCTATGCATGGGAAAAATAGGGTTCTGTTGGCTACCATGTGAAAATATGATCATCAGATATTTGGGAACACCTAGTCATCGAGTGCCCTTACATCCAAGTCATTGTGTGGGATACACTCCGGGTACTCCTCCCTATTGATTCTGTTGAAAAGGTCCCCCCATTGTGGGAGCATTACTTTGAATCCAATGCTTTCTTCTATATCACTGAAGACTGGAGGCTAGACAAAGGCTTTTTTAGTTGAGGTTTTAATGACAGGCTCTGCCCTAGGAGCATACTCCAACTATCTCATAGTACTAGGCAAAGAGCCTTCACCTGTTTCTGATTCCTTCAGTTTAGGTGATCTCAGCGAGCATCTGGTCATAGGATTTCTTGGAGGAATTTTCCCTGCAGCTAGAACATGATTAGAGACTGTGAGAAAAATCAGATACATATAACAAATTAGGGTTGCTGAATTGAAAAAATTTAACACATACCTCAACTACTTGTTTAACCTGGTTTTGATAATCTAAGAATCGACACAGTCTTGAGACGCTTGCTTTCTTTCTTCAAATTCTCTGGAATTCAAACTTGTGCACAAAATAAAAATGTTCAAAGTCGTTCTAATGATTTAAACATGGTTGAACTTACCTTATCGCATCAACCATTCAATTTGGATTATGAGTGTAGTTCTATAAAATATGTCTCCAGATCTTCAAAGATGTTTTAAAATTAAATTCAATCGTAGGTTGACGGTGCGGGTGCGGGTCGTATCGTGGCCTATCGATGATTTCAAATCATTTTTGTTTAATCGTTGAATGGGGTAGAAACATATGTGGGATGAAGCATTAACTAGTCTATTAAATTATAGAATCTGATCGTATCTCATGTCGAAAACATCCCATCGTTTCGCTAGTCTAGTTGGTGAGTCGGGGGTCAAGGTTCCACTTTGAACACTTTTCATTGATATCTCCTTGAAAAATATCCAATGTCGAATGATATTTCCGTACAGAGCTGACGTGGCAAGGCTAACTTGGAGTTGTGACTAGGACATAGGAAACCATAAGATGACTCAAGACGAAACTAGGTTGTACGACACCCTTACATGATAAATACATGTGGCACTCGAGACTGACATCTTCATTTACTCGTGTTAATTGGAATCAAGACTTTCCTTAAGATACACGTTCTAAAACCCCATCCCATCCTTCCGAAGATGAAAAGTATCAAGGATCGGGGATCAATGATAAACCTACCCAATTTCTCCCGGATTGGCCCTCTCAAAAATTCCCCAATGCTGGAAGTATATCTAGAGTCGACAATTGACAATATGTTTAACACAGAAAAAACAAATTTTTTTAATCTTTTTAGATTTTCCCCGACCCCGAGCAAGCACACCGGTAATCAGCTATCAGTGTTTTCTTTATGGCTTTTGTTAATGTCTATCCCTCTCGTACTTTGTCGATGTAGATGGGGATCTACTATCTCTTGAAAATTCATGAAGAATAACTCACGCAAACTAACTCTGCCTTCTATCAATGCTGATGGGGCATCGACGATTGACAATTAGTGTAACTGTGTGGCCACTTTACCTTCTTGCATTTTTCCGACGCCAAACACAAGTGCATTAGTCGCAATGTTAACTGCAGATTCCTAGTTAGGATGTACAGTTATTTTAGACACGAGGTTTGATTTAACAAGTTCAAACAAACCTAACTTGATTGATAAGAGTCATGAAAACAAAAAACAAAATAAATTATCCCCCAAAGTGAACTCATATTAGACAGTAAAGGAAAATAAGTGGTACCCAAAAAGTGATAGAATTCCATAAATCTTTTAGGGTGTGTTGAGCACTCAACAGTACCAAAATGATATTAGTACTTCATAAGACAATGAACACTTAAGAAATTTACTATATGATATAGAATTGCAGCAGTATAGCAATTTATAACAACAGTACGAAATTTGTAGCAATCACAATAATTATGCTTTAAAATGCTTGATAAAAGACTTGAAATAATAACTTTAACTAGAAAAATTGATAACAGATAGTCACAAGAAGTTTTAGAGATTTCTAGCTAGCATAACATATGACTTTTAGGGTTAATTTGTTGTTGTTAGATGGCTGTAGAAATCTTTTGCAACAACAACAAGTAGGTTAGTGATTTAGGCTAATCTAAGTTTAGTAGAGGTTAGTAGGTGTTCAAAAGAAGATGTTTTGAAAATTGTTTGACCAATCAATACTTGTAGTGGGTAGACTAGTGCCTTCTAGGGTAATGGACTCAATGATAGAAGAAACAACTCTTAAGGGAAAAAATAAATCATTATACTTAGTCAAAGGATATGGAGAGGATGTTTGACACACTCACCACACTTAGAGGGGGGGGGGGTGAATGAGTGTGGGGATCTTTTTCCCAAAACTTCCATCTTACACAAAAAATCCTTATTTAACATTCAACATTTGTTCATTACTCATTTATTTCATTTATAATCAGTTATATGTGAATACATATCAGCAACATATCATCAAAAAATCATCTCCACAAGGAACACAAAGAACATAAGATGTATGTACAGTTTTTCTTTTTATTATGGACTTCAATCCGGGGGTTTTTCAGCAACAACTGAATAGAGTACAACTCTACAAGAGAACCAGATCTATATGAAAGAATCAAATTACATTCTTAGCACCAACTGATATGAGGCAAAAATCCTCAATAGATATCAATCTGTCAACATAAACAAGTGCATCAACCATGCACCAACCTATGCCAAACAACCTGTACCATAAACAAGTGCATCCAACCATGTACCAAGTATATACCAATCATGTGTCAAATAATAATCAACAATGACTCATCAATATGTACCAACATCATCAACTACACACCTCATGTATGTGCCAACTCATCAACTGCTTGTCTCAACCATGACTAGTTTTGGATTAGTCAACAACCCCAACTTGAAATAATCATAACTTTGTACCTGTAATGAATACAAATATGAAACTGATACACAATGTTATTCAGTGTGGTTTATGCAATTCCTCCTAGTGGCACTACTTTGAACCTCTCATAAAAGGCGTTATAGCAAAAATGGCATACCTTGCTGAATTCTGGCTTATTCTAGAGAGCGACCTTGTAGAGCATGGCCCACAAAAAAGATTCATTGAATTAATCTGAAACTATTACAAAACATACCACAGCCTATAACCTAACCAAAAAAAAAATTCTCACAGAATTTGGATCTGTTATGAAGAAGTTATGATGTTTTTACCCGAAACACCTATTTTTGACTAGTTTTGGGACTAGCCACAAACCCTATTTTCCACGGAGTGTAACTCCCCAAATACAATGAACCACAAGATGAATTTTTTACCACATATACTTGGGTATGTTTTCTCAATGGAATATCAATTTAACGGTCTGAATCATTATAGAAAAAAATTTATAGTGAAAATGGTGAGATGACCTGTAAATAACATACCTTAGAAAGCACCATCAAAAGAATTTATCCTTCCTTGCATTTC
>JZKD02S1784914.1:377722-389065 GCA_000966675.3 Picea glauca | reverse complement strand
TATACAATGTTTTTCACTTCCTAGATCTAAAAAAGAGGTATAATCTTTTCTGGGAAAGATCAATTTTGTTGAGTTGGTCAAGTATATCATAGCTATGCCGAGGAAAGATAGTGAAATCAAATGGAATACCGATTCTGATGATTCCTTTGATCAAATAAATAAATCCTTGACTAAATCCCCGGTTCTTGTCAACCCCAACTACTCCAAGGACTTTCTTATTTTTTCTTTTTCCTCCTTTGATACAATAGCAGCAGTCCTATTACAGAAGAATGTTGAAAGCTTAGAGAAGCCCATTGCCTTTTTCAGTAGGGCACTGAGAGATGTTGAGCTTAAGTATGACATCATGGACAAACAAGCCTATGCATTGGTTAAATCTCTTAAGTACTTCATAGTTTATGTCCTACATTCAAGAGTTATTGATTATGTCCCATTAGCTGCTCTAAAAGAAATTCTTATTCATCCTGATATAGATGGAAAAAGAAGCAAGTGGATTGCTAAACTACTTGAATTTGATTTGGATATTAGTCCCACAAAATTGGTTAAAGGCCAAGGTTTAGCCAAGCTCTTGGCTGAATCAAATTGCTCAGCATTGGGGGTGAATTTCATTCACTCATGTTCAGAAAATCAGCAAGATGAGATAACTGATAAAGGTCCTCAAGTCATTTCTACATTGGAAAATTGCAGTTGGTACAAGGACATTATATTTTTTTCTGCAAAACTTATAGCCTCCAAGTGGTATGGAAAAGAAAAAGGTGAGGGCCTTAAAACTCAAATCAATAAAGTATTTCCTTGTTGATCAAATTTTGTATTGGAAGGATCCATTAGGAGTGCTTTTGAGATGCCTAAACCCCCAAGAAGCCCAAAAGATTATGTCTGATTTTCATGATAGTTTATGTGGGGGGCATCATTATCAGAGAACCACGTCATACAAGATCCTCAGAGCTGGGTACTTCTGGTCCAGTTTGTTCACTGATGTTTTTGCTAAGATCAGAGCTTGTGCTAAGTGTTAGAAGTTCTCCAGAAAGCAGCAACTTAAGTATTTTCCATTGAAGCCTGTGGCAGCCTCAGGACCCTTGACCCTTCCAGCAGTGGGGCCTAGATTTTTTCGTGGAAATCCATCTCGCTTCCAGTGGTCAACATAGATGGATCTTGACTGCTACATATTACTTTACTAAATGGATTGAAGCTATTCCCATAAGGAATGCTTTACACAAAGTGATCATTAGTTTCCTGGAAGACATCATAGCAAGGTTTGGGTGTCCTGAAAGAATTGTCACTGATAATGCTACATCATTCAAGGTTGAACCATTGATTCAATTCTGTGAAAAGTTTGGGATCACTTTGATTCATTCCACCCCTTACTATCTTCATGGAAACGGGATTGCAAAATCCTCGAGCAAAAGCATTATAAAGATCATTAAAAAGTTGTTAGAGGATAACAAAAAGGCATGGGATTCGAAACTCAAATTTTCTCTATGGGCTAACAGAGTGACAGTGAAAATGTCCTTGGGAATTTCCCCTTTCCAGTTGGTGTATGGAGTTGAGGCAGTTTTTCCTTCTCAGCTTGCCTTACATGTGGAAAAATTCTTCCAATATTATCCAAGGGAAACTGATCATATGATCATAAGGATTGAGCAGCTGGTTGAAGTGCAGCAGACCAGGGAGAAGATTGTAGACAAAGAAGTTGACCATCAACTGAAGATCAAGCATACTTTCGAAAAAAAGATGAACAAAGAGGACTTTCAATTGGGATACCTAGTGCTCAAGTGGGATGCACCAAAGAATGATAAAGTCAACCACGGTAAATTTGAATCTTTATGGATCAGTCCTTTCAAAATATCTAAGGTATTCTCTAATAAAACTTCCAAGCTACAGAATATGTAGAATGAAGAGGTTTTTGGTGGCCCTGTCAATGGGCATTTTCTGAAAAAGTACTTTTCTTGAGCCTTGAGTGGCTCTTCATGTCATTGTAAATATCATTCTCTTTTCATTTTTTGTTTCAATAACTAACCCCATATCCCTAGGATAAGGCACTATACCTACTCATTCTTGGTAGCCCGCAGGGGGCATGCCATCCCCTATGGATCCAATGTTATCACACCAAGTTGCCTTGGGTCTTTTAGTTTGTTTTAAATCTTTTTCAAAGCCTTAGATTTTAATTTTTCTTTTAAAAGTCTCATCCCTTTAAACTTTTTGTTTGGTAGGACCCCTTAGATGATTAAATTTTTTGAGTCTTAGCTCTTATTTGATCCTCAAATTGGTTTTCGATCCTTAAACCATTTTACCTCATGACTCATTTTGGTCCCCTTCATGACTTTTCCTTAGGTTGATCTTGTTATCACTCCAGGAAACTCTTTTAGGTTGTATCTCAAAGATGCCTGGTAACTTAACTATTCTTGCAATGTTTCACTTAATGATAGGTAATGATTGGATCAAGATGAATATCTAACTCACTGGATTGTATCCTCAAGACAGTCTAGGTATATTCAAACACTACAAGGCCTTCAAGAGCTCTTATTAGATAGGTTGTGTATCAAATGGATAAGAAGCTAATCAATTAACCATAACATACATAAAACAATATACATGATTGGTCAAAAAACTAGTAGTGAATGATTATGATCCTTTCTTAATAATCAAAGGTAAGATGACAGTTACCATAGGACATTAAACAGAGACAAAGAAATAATTTCAACTCATAGTCATAGAACGAAGATGAAAAGAAGGTCTGATAATAACAATGAAAGAAGATTGTAGGCTGAATATATTAAAGAAAGTGTCTTTATCACAATAGAAGTATAGTTTAGAACTCAAATTCAAACCCCTGGTTTATCAAATTTTTGTGGCTTTATAGCCTTTACATCAGATATCCAGATCCTAGAATACTGGAACAAATTTACCAAAAATACAAAACCAATAACTAACACAAGAAAATAGTCATAGATCCTATAAAATAGGTCAAATCCTTATCTCAAATGATCTTGATGTCTTTCAAAGTCTTCGACAGGTGTATTAAGCCTTCCAAGGCTGATGGGTCTTCATAAGATATGGGACAAATCAAAATTTCCACCTGCTAGCAACAAGACAGTTTTTTGCCCAGGAAATAGGTAACCAATTAAACCTTTCCACATTGTTAGGCATCTCCAAAATCAAAACAGAATCTTGACAATGATGAATTTAATTATTATCTATCATTTGGAACCGTTCCTGAGGCATTTGGATAAGAAAAACTTGGATCTGTGAAAAACCAATACCTCTCTGCCCTATCAGTGCTTTCGGTGGCTAAAATAGACAAAATCTGGGTCAGTTAGCTACCGAAAGCTATTCTTTCGGTGGCTAATGAACAATTGAAATGTTGGCCTAAGCCACCAAATTTTTTTTTTTAAAGAAAAATGCAAAATACCTTTTGTCTTAGCTTTGAAACACCTTAGGGATAATCTTCTGAAACCTCTACATCTTGATCAAGTTTTGGAATAGCTATAGGATTGTTGGTTGCCTCTAGATCATTCAAATGGATGGTTGCATCTGCTAGGGTTTCAAGATCATTAGGTGGTTGAGGCTGAGGTCTTGAAGACATAGCTTGAAACCTTAACGACCTGACCTTTTTCTTCAAATGCATAGATACTCTCCAAAGACTGTTGTAGTCTTTTACAATCTTATTCTTCTTTTTCTTTTCCTTTACACTTTCATGTGCCAATATTTCTAGGGCTGCACTGGTTTCTGCAAAATTATTTGATAGAATTTTATACCTGGCTTTAATCACCCTTTCTATCACTTCTTGTTGTTTTATTTTCTCTTTAAGTTTCTTGATCTTATTTGATTTGCTATGCTTTATTTTGCTGCTAGATGAGGCCTCTGCAATTTGCAGCTCATGTTCCTTCTTGGCTGTAGGTGATGGAAGATATTCATACCTTGTTGTAAATGGATCTACATACCATGTTGTAACTAGATCTTCTGCTAGGACTGCTTCTAGATCTTCTTCAACCTGGTGCTCTTCATCCTCAGAGTTTGTATACGAGATATTGAGGATCCTCTTGTCCATTGGAGGCTCTTCGGACTTTTCTACATCCTTGCTAAAATTCAGTTTCTTCTTAGCCCTTTTAGGTTTAGAAGATGGAGAGGGATGATCAATTTCAACTGGAAAGATGGCTCTCCTTTTCCTCTTTCCACTCCTGGGAGTAGAGGACTTCTTTGAAGAAAATTTCTCTTTATCTTCTAGCTGTAGATCTGTCTGAAATTCATTCCAAAATAGGAAGTGTCCCCAATCCCTGTTTCTTCTCTACAGTAGCTCACAAATCAAAAGCTTGATTAAGCCATGATGGCACAGTCTACCTTCTACCTTACTGGGTTTAGCTTTAACTTGATGAGCCATCTTATTCAGGCTCCTGTGAAGATAATAAGGTAGGTTGAGTGGGCTCCTACTAGTAAAATGATTCATGAGCTTGAAGTGATAGATCATCACCCTGTTATATCTACCTTCACAGGTTATATAAACAAGGATGGATTTTAACAAGTGTTTCCATTTTTCTTCAAGAAAAGATATAGGAATATATTTCTTCTATATCAAACACTTGTGTTTTGGTTTCAAGTAGGACCTAAATTCAACATCTTTTGTAACAGTGGTTTTGAACCAATTTTCTCCAATTCTTAGAAGCTCTGTCACTTCAACTATGAGGGATTCATCCACCTGAAATTCATCTTGACCAATGACTTTTTTTCTTCCATCGAAAGTAAGAGAAAAATCTTTTGTCGCTTGCTGATGAGAGCTTTGCAATTTCTCACAAAATTTGAAACAACCTGCATCTTTGAAAAGTCGACATACCTCTGGATGTGATTCCAGGTAACCAATGTCATTAAGCTCCCTCCTCACAACTGGTTCTCCTCTCTTCATTTTTTGGAAATATCTTGTACACCTGCAATTGGAAAAATGGGTTTGGAGGGAGGCCACACAGCGCAGAACTAGGGGGTTAAGGCTCGGTTGTGCCATAGATGATATGATAGGGGAAGTGTTTTGCAAAAATCTTGATTTTGAGGGATATAAGAGGCATTTTAGGATTTGACAGGATTATAATTGGATAAGGTTCGAGAGGTATGAAGTACAACAAGCCATGTGATATCATGGAACTGAAGTTTAAATGATGAGACATACTACGCAGGGATCATATCCTAAAATTATGACAATTGTAAGGTTTAGAGGGTTTGAGATTTGATATGTCAAAGAGAAATCATTAAACGCTTAATCACATCTTACCTGATCATGATCGACCCCTATTTTTATCTTTCGGTAGCTAATGTAATCATAATACATCAACTCGACGGTTTCAGCATGTGAACAGATGTGCTAACTGTTTCCAAGCTCCTGTGCTTTCAGTAGCTAAATAGCCCCGAATTTTGTTTTTAAGATGCCAAAATCTAGGGATTTCGGTGGCTTAGAAGCGCTTTTGGAGAGGCACTTTGCCATCGAAACTTGTGTTTTGAATTTTTTTAAAATAAAAATCAAATTTGACTTTTTCAAAACTTTATTACAAACATAAGGTTCTCAAAAATGAACTTTGAAAAATTTAGAACTGCATTTTTCAATGACTTCCTATCACCTAAATTAACAAAACTGACTGTGTTATTTAAGAAGATAATAGATCCCTCCCATGACTAGGTTGATATGACACTCCTCTCTCCTCACTCATGACCTCATAGGAATGCCTTATTGTCCTCGCTTACTTATCTAATCGTTTTTTGAATTAGAAACATTGCCTACTCATTAGGAAGTTCCGTAGCGCCTATCCAGTTCGTCATACTTCCACCTCAAGTCATGATTTCCATGACTGATGTAATATCCCTTGTTTTTAGTGCTAGAAGTCAGTTAAATATTCCTTTAAAGATCTTTCATTTACGAGCCTTGGAAACGGATTATAATTTTGAAAAGCTCAATAGTGATGCGCTACACAAATTCACAAGTTATGATCAAGCGACCGCATGTCAACCAAATCTGATGTTGAGAAAGATTCCAGGGCCAAGGTTTCCTCAAAGTTCATCCTAATATTTCATTGAAGATCTCAACAGGTGTCTACTACAAAGGTATCCCATTTTATCTCCTCTGCGTATTAATTTTCACAGGAAATTTGTGCTCAGGTTTTCATTTTGCTAACCTTGCACAGTAGTAAGAGATCCATATTTGCATGGTAAACTTTCTTTTTCTCCTCTTCAGACTTGTAAATTTCTTTTCCTGTATCTATGGTATGGTCATTGTTGTTTTCTTTAACCATTGAAGTCGCAAGCCTATAAATATCCTATCCTCTGTGTATGCATTGCGCTACCCATAGGCATTGCTCAAACCATCTCTTTTTTCCTTGCTTCCTTTCACCATGGGGTTTGGAATTTTCACTCAATTGCAGAGGGCCAAATTTAGACTACCTCCTCACTATTTACACTCCAGAATACATTTACAAGCCTAAGGGTTTAATTCCTAAAGTCTAGATTGGCTTACTAGCATCAGTCTGTCTATAAGTGTCATCCTTATCTATTTGAAGCCCTTTTCAAATCCTCCCTAATCGTTACCACCCCTTAAGCCTTTCAAAAATCCTCATTCTAAGCCATGGAGACTCCTCAATCGAGGAAGACACACAAAGGTGGCAAGGTGGTTAGGACAGAACTAGTGGACATGCATCTTTTTGATACAGAGCCCATGACAAGAGAGGCCTTTCAAAGAGTACGGTTCCCCTCCTTCTGTCAGAACATGCAGAGAGGCCATCCAAAAGTATAAATATAGTTTGCATTGTATTTTGATGACAGGAAAACTAAGGTTGGTGATTTGGAGTTTGAGGTCACTGAAGCCTCTATCTCAGCTGCAATAGGGATCCCCATTATAGGTTAAAGGTGGTTCAGAGACATGGCTTTGAGTTCATCCTATGCAAAAGATATTTTTAAACCTGAATATCAAGCCAATGACTTGTCCAAAAGTATGCCAAGGATTCAATTGATTGAACAATTTGACAGATCACTGAAGATCATACAGAGATATTTTACTTGTGAAGGGAGATTCAACACCTTGTAGCAGTACCATATAAGGTTGTTGCTACATTTTACTGGTAAGGTTGAGATGAATGTTCCTTATTACTTGTTGAGGAGTATAGGTAAGATGTCAGACATGATACAAGCCAAATATAAAGATGTGGATTCTAGACTTTTCCACTTTGGATTAATCTGAATGCTAGTCTCTTAGTAATTGGGTAAGAAAGAGATTTCATGGGAGCATTTTGTTGTTACCTCTCATTTCAAGTTAGATTTAGCACCAACTCCTCAATCACAGAAGGCAAGTCCTTTGACACCCACCAGTGCTACTAAAGTAGGAACCAGTAGGAAGAGAAAGGGTAGAACCCCTGTTCAAGTTCCACAGATCAGGAAGCAGGTCATAGAGGTTGAGGAGGAAGTTTTTCCTTCTCCACACAGATATTTTTCACCACCTCCTCCACCAGGGTTAGAAGAGGTGCCTTCTTCCAGCAACATTATATCCAAGAGAGGGACAAAGCTTCTCTTTCCCTCTTCTCCTCCAGTAGTTGGAATCAATGGTAAAAGAGCTTTGATAAGGTCATCAATTCCTAAGGAGGTTTTCAAAGAGCAGTCCTTACTAGAGGTCCCTATTCAAAATAAGAAGGGAAAAGGCATTGAAAATCCTATGGAAGAAAAACAAGAAGCCCCTGTAAAGAAATATAAAGGTAATAAAATACCTTTGGAGAGAAAAGAGGAATCCCCTATGAAACACTTTGAGGAGCCTGTGATAAGAAATGAAGAAACCACTGTGCAGAGGGAGAAACTTGATGAGGCTGATAAGACATTTCTCGTACATGTAGAAGAAGAGACTGAGAAGAAACCTCTTGAGACTGTGCATAACGCTGCTCCTCCTAACAATCGGACTTTTAGGAGACTTATCAAGCAGCTTAAATATGCAAGAAAGGAAGTGGCTAAATTGAAAGAGGAAGACATGTATAACATAGCCAAGATGATAGAGCTTATGGATGGATACAGTCACACCCTTGACTTGGCAAGGTTTGTAGCAAGAACGGCCCAACCCCTTCATAGACAGCTTAAGAACCTCTACAGGCATAACAGAGGCTTCCAATATCAGAACAGGAAGCTAAAGGCAGAGTTGAAGCATTTTCAAGATGAGGTAGCCCAAAGAAATCTACAGGTGTTGGTTGAAGCTGCCATTGAATATGACAAACTAGCAGCTAAGGAGAGCACAACTACACCAAAGAAGCCTGTAAATGCCAAGAAGAAGATGTTTGTTGTGTCAATTGAAGATCATATTTATACTAGAAAGAGTATGAGGTTAAGTTTTAAAATGAAAAAATAGTTGGTAAAGGGTAAGCCCCATTTTTTAGGATGCATCATTTTGGAAGGGTTAACCATTATGCAAATATTATCTCTTCCATCTATACAGGCTTCTAAGCACTTAACTATTTGGGTTTTGGGTTTTTGCTAAGTGTTAGCTTCCCCATCGGTAAAAGGAACCACCTTTTGTGCAGTCAAGGCTCTTGATTAAAGGGGTTTTTTCATCATGAAAAGCCACAAATTACTCTGCACATGTTAAAGGATTGAGGGTGATGTGTTTTTGTAATGCTACCCAAACCTGCACACAAACATAGCGTAAGTGGCGCTACCTAATATTTCACAGAGGGAAAATAATTGGCACACAGGCACAACATAGAGGCGCTACCTATAGGCGCTACCCAATATTGCACAGAGAGAAGAGTCTGTACACATATGCAACACAGTGACACCTATAGGCGCTACCTTCTCTCCTTGTAGTGCGCTACCCAGATTTTCTACCCAAAGAAGCTGCCAATAAAGACCAAAGATCTAGGAGGATCAATATAACAACTTTTGGGTAAATTGATGATGAAGAAGGATGGAGAAGAACCATATGGCATTATGAAGACAACCATTTGATTTGAAGGACACATGGCAAACAAGGAGCTATGTAGCAAAAGGGAATCAATTCAGTTTGAATTTTAGTTGGATTAGTCACCAACATTTTCCTATTTTATAGCATGGATGGTTAGATAAGTTGTTAGAGAAAATAAATGTTTAGATTTTTTCAAGGGAAAGGGGCTAACTCATACCTCCAGTTGTTGCCTCCCTTTTGTTATAAATATATGTATCATTTTCTTTGGTAGGTTTGGATGGTTGAGCAAGGCTCCCTTATACTGTAATATTTTGATGAAGTAACTTTGATCTAGTGATGTACTGGACTTAAGACTTTTTGACTAATAGAAATCATCTTCTCTTTCAGTCTATTTGCTTCTGATGCTAAATTTTCATTCTTTGAATGATTCACATGAATGATTGTGGTGATGTTATGATGAATGTTTGATCATTATGTTATCATGATGTTTATTTATCTTCCTTATTTTCTCAGTTCAAGAAGATCTTGTGTTAAGAAACTTTCTTCCTTAGGCTCTTGTTGACTTGATGTTCATAGCAGCCCCTACACTTCTCTCATTCAAGTATCCCCTCTAATCATAATTATTCCCAAACTACTGGTTGAAATTAGCCAAGACCTTAATTGTTGGTGTATTCTAGCCCTGTTATCTGAGTTAGAACATTATCACTTGAGTCCTTTTCCATTTGACCTTTTAAACACCCTTACATTCACTTATAACTTGATGGGTACTGGACTTTCCTTCCATGCAATATGAAGGTGACTTCTAGTGCTAACAAACTCCATGGGATCATAATTCACAAGGATCATAGCAATGTCAATCACATCCATTGATAAAATGACCTAAACATGTGCATCAAACCCACCTTTACCCAGACAAATTCTCAAAGACGTTATGTAGTTTAACAATTCAAGTTTGGAGAGAGTCTCAACATGTCCTATTGGGCTAATCCTCCTCAAGTTTGGGGTGCTTCCTAGGTGAGATCCAATCTAGGTCATGTAAGTGTGTGGAATGGTGTAGGGGAAGTGTTTTGGTAGAGAGTGTAGTGATAACAGGGAAATGTAGGTCTTGCCTGTGGGTACCTCTATAGAGGATGAGATGCACCTTATCATGGGTGCCATTGTTTCCTATCCCATTCAATTCCTTTTATTCTTAGTATTATTTCTTTTGGTATTTTTTCTTTTCAAGGGAAAATCTAGAGGATAATGTCTTGGTGTGGTGAACAGAGGTGACAATGTTACTCATAAGAATTTCATGGAAATGAGAAGGTTGGCTCGTGATGAGACCCCCTTTTCCTTATCTATGCCTATTATTGGATAAATCAGTAGGTGTGGACACTAACAGATCTCCCTAGATCCACCTAGATCTAGAACAAAATAGGTCAGGACATGACTCTTTCTCTAAGTTGCAGTCATTGAATCTACTACTAAGAAGGAATGAGTGACATACCTTTATATCACTTCCTTAGGTATCTTTTGTTCTTGCGTTTCTCTGGTGCTCTTGTGAAATCAGGTCCAAGACAAAACAAACCAACCAAATAAAAGATAGCAAAGTATATTCAATGTCAACCTACACATATGATCAAGGAATTATGCAATAAAATAAGAGTGATTTTATGGGAAAGGGATGTTGGATTACTAAGAGGGGGGGTGAATCAGTAATAGCATAATTATAATCCTTTTTTTTCAAATGTTATATCAATGTAGAATTATTATCCAATAATGAGCAATAAGAAATCAACAATCACACATATGCACAGTACACCAGTGTTTTACGTGGAAACCCAAATCGAGAGAAAACCACATAATGTTTTTTCTTATATGTCTTGAAGAATTACATTCATTGGAAGCACCAAATTCCTTTGTTTTCTAGCTGCAACTGGAAGGAGGCTCCAACTCCCTAGTTTCTCAGGCTACAACCTGAGGGAATCTCCAACTCCCCAATTCTCTGGCTACAACCAGACGGAGGCTACAACCCCCAATGTTCTCCAGCTACAACCTGAAGGTGGCTACAACCACCTGTCCTTGCCCCGTCCTGGCACCTTGAAGTAGAATTAGAATGATGGAACCACTGTCACACTATCACTGTGAGGTATACCGCTGTAAACCTGTACCAATAAATTTGAACCATGCATCAACCTGTACCTTAACCTGAAATCAACCTGTACCATAAAAAAGTGCATCAACCATGCACCAACTTGTAATCAACCTGTACCATAAACAAGTGCATCCAACCATGTATGAAGTATGTAACAATCATGTGTCAACTACTCAATAACTACGACTCATTGATATGTACCAACATCATCAACTATACACCTCATGTATGTGCGCCAACTCATCAACTACTTGTCTCAACCATGTACTCAACATGTACCACAACCAAAAGCCCTCATCAATTTCAT
>JZKD02S1784914.1:358680-377150 GCA_000966675.3 Picea glauca | reverse complement strand
TGGGGCTTCTAGATGACATATGAGGGTCCTCCAACTTCGTAAGGCCATAACTCTCAAACCGTGAGGCGTTATGTGACATTCTACATACCACTATAAATGGCATGACATGTACTATACATATAGAATATTATTATATGAAAATATATCATAACTCATACTGTTACCCATCAAACAAACTTGGGTCGATTACCCAAACCTGGGGTCTCCAACTTCTCATGGCCATAACTCTCTAACCGTGAGGAATTATGTGACATTCCACATACCACTGGAAATGAAATGAAAAGCACTATCCATATAGGATATTTTCCCTAACAATTTCACTTTCCTTCAACTCATTATTCCACAATTAAGCATGGGTTCTCTTACTCCACAAAGCATCTTCCCGTGAAGGCTTTCACCATAAGGGGACCACTTTGGAGTTCATCCATATTTACATCTTATCAACCATGAAAAAACAATAATGATTCATATTTACATCAAACAATATTGGGTCCATTACCCAAACCTTTGTGCTACAGGGATTTCTTCAAGGGTTGACATCAATGACAACCAACCTTAATCAACAAGGGACATGCAGTTGTATTATATTAAATGAAAGTAGAAGATACAACCAGATCACCTTGATGTCACAAGATTCCTTTAATTGATCCTTGGTTCCAACACACACGCTTTCTCTACATTTGCATGAAGAAGATCCAGTACAACTTGATATACCAAATTGAGTCTTCAAGCTTCTGTCCAAACAGAGTTCTTCACACAATTCTTTCGCCAGTTCTTCATTCAATCTTGCTTAACATTTTCATGAGAAACCTTTCAATATATAGGAGAAGGAGAGATGGTTAAATGGATGAGGATGATCCCACTAAATCTGAGAAGTCAGTAGGATGCCAATTGTTGTAACAGACATTAAATTCGACTATGTTGCCCAAAGTACAAATCGGTTCTCATTTATTCACATTAACAAGAGGCTGTTGGCACTTGGGAATGTCATCAGTGCATTGGGAGATGATAAATTAATAAGGGTTTGGCGAAAGATGACAACAATAGGCATGTAAATACTCCACTCCTCTGGCTGTTTGAAACATGCTATCTATTGCCCTTGGCAGTGAAAATAGAATTCTCTTGCGAGGAGAAGAATTCTCATTGATGAAGCTATGAAGATCCTTAGGCATCAATTCCATGACTAGACAACACTCGTTTCTGCCTTTATCTACAAATGAGCTTATTGCCTACAGAAGATTTGGATGAAAAAGCTTAGACATTGCAGATATCTCTTCAACAAACACTCGACATTGGGGTTTTGCACAAGGGATGCAGGTGATATCATACTTGCGATAGAGGCATATGAGCGGTGCTTGCAAATTGGTCCAGACTCTCGCAACGCTGGTCAAAATCGCTTGCAAGAAATGAACTACATCTATGAGGGTGAATATGATAAGATTTATATTGCACACAGGGAATGGGGTAAACAATTATGAATCTCTATCCTCAGTACACTACTTGGGATAATCCTAAGGACCCTGAACGATCACTAGTTATTGGTTATGTATCACCGGATTACTTCACACATTCAGTCTCATATTTCATAGAAGCACCTCTTGCATGCCATGATTATAGAAATTACAAGGTGGTTGCAGTTGTTAAGGCAGATGCAAAGACACATAGGTTTAGAGAAAGAGATTTGAAGAAAGGTGGGCTTTGGCGAGATATATATGGAATTGATGAGAAGAAGGTGTAGTACTCTTAGAGGTTCATGTGCTGACGTGCAGAGATTTTTATGAGGCCAGACTTGACAGGGTTGTCATGCCGATGACAGGGTTTAATAGTTTTCGGAACAAAGTAGATGGGCTCCTTAACTGTAGGAATGAGGCATCGCAAAAAGTAATGTTACGATTGTTGACAGAATGTAACGAGATATGTGGTTGAATCGTGTTGCGCCAAGAATACTGAATGTTGTTTTTTGACTAGGGTAGTTGGTATATACATTGTTGAATCATCTTGGTATATACATCCAATTATATCAAATATCCAATTGTATATACAACCTGTTGGAGTATTAAATGTTGTTCAATTGACTGATTATAATGGTATATACAACTTGTTGAAGTATTAAATGTTGCTCAGTAGACTGGTTACTGCTCCCCATCTCTTTGATGGAGACTGTGTACCATAACTAAATTCATTCCTCCTTACCCTTAGAGATGATGATCCAATGGCTCTTCATTACAAGCTGATGTTAAAGCTTCCACATCAAGCAACAGATTCGCTGCAGCATTGAGTCCTGATTCTTCCCCTCGAGAGATTTACGGTCGTACTCAGTGCTACAGAGTTATAACCAGCGCCAATCGCTCTTATTGTTTGTCGAAAATGATCCAGCAGATTGACGTACTTCAATCTTGAATCAAAGTTTATTTGGGAAGCTGCTTTGTTTTCCAATTGAATAATACCGCTTCAGCACCTATGCCCATCTTTTCCAATCCTGAAGCAAAGTCAAATGGAGAACGCCACAGGTAACTCCAAATATGTGTTTGGTGCAATTGACGGACATTTAGTGATGGTGAAATTATCGCAAATCTCCAATTCCTTTCAAGGGATAAATGATCAATTGTATTTTTAATGAGTGCTAAACACTGAAAATTCGCTGGAGAAAATAGTAGGGGATTGGACGTGCTCATAAGCATTGATGAGAGATCTGACGAGATTCCAAGTGTTCAGCGTAACGGTGCAGTCTCTGTCATTCATTGTTACGTTATGAGATTCATGCAGGAGAATAGCACTTTTCACGGTGAGCATCCAAAGCCTGGGAATGGGGAACGACGCGTCTCTCTACTCCCGGATGGCTATACCCCATTTGTCTACTGGGAGCAGAAAATGCAAATCTAGATGGACAGTGTCAGTGAGAATGCTAGTGCCAGTGATCATCATCTTCCGATACACGTAGAAGAAATGGTAGCGACAACAACAGCGCATGTCTTGTGTCAAAAGGTTGTCCCCGTTTGGCTCCCTCCTCAACCAACTTGTACACCTCCTGGACAATTCAGGCCCTATATTTTCCTACAAAGTCCATACCATTATCAAAATTCAAAATCGAATAAAATGAGCATGGCTGCAATAGCCGGCATAGTCATCACAGGAACTGTTTTGGCTCTTGCTACTGTAGTAATATCCTTTTATGTTTTGAAGCAAAAGAAAAGAGCCTCTGTTTGTGACAATATTTGTTCCATTACTCCTCATAATCGTGGTCATCATGAGCTCCATAATCTTTGACGAGAAGCTCCATCTAGGTAGTGTCATGGGTTCGAGAGATCTGTCCCAGACAAATGACAGAGCATGCAAATGGTGAGGATGGTGATGTTGGCGCATCTTCAATCCAGCTAATGGCACGTTCTTCCATAGTCGTTCTGTCGTCATTCAATTTCAGACAAACAAACAGTGCGAGTGGTCGAACCACATTAAGGCCTGGTGCTTTATCTCACAGGCTTACCCTGGTGCATTTCAGAGCTGGTTTTCAGCAGGCAAGATTCTTTGGAATCAAAACATCAAATAATTTGAGGGCTAAAGGAAATATGGCACAAGAAGATGCCACAGTTAGTGAGGAAAGTCTTCAAGAGTGGTCAAAAAAGGATAAACGCAGGCTACTACATGTTGTCTATTGTGTTGGGGATTTAGAAAAAACCATAAAATTTTACACTAAATGCTTGGGAATGAAGCTTCTTCAAAAGCGATATATTACTGAAGAAAGATACACTAATGCATTTCTAGGATTCGGTCCGGAGGAGACTAATTTTGTGGTGGAACTTACATACAATTATGGAGTGAAAGATTATGACAAAGGAAATGCTTATTCTCAGATTGCAATAGGTATAGATGATGTTTATAAGACAGCAAAAGCAGTTCGACGAGCTGGGGGGAAAATAACTCGTGAACCTGGTCCGCTGCCTAGAATCATCACAAAGATTACAGTTTGCCTTGATCCTGATGGCTCGAAAGTAGTGTTTGTTGACAATGCCAATATTCTCAAGGAGCAAGTAGCACGGGGCTTAGTTCTATAATTTCTCCAATGCTGAGGGTCCTCGATGAGATGTACAAGGGACAAGATGAGTTGATTAAAGATATGAGGAATCATGATAACAATATGCAGGAGTGGACAGATGATGAGCTTTGGAAGCTTTATGAGACCCAACTGTTGCCCAAGGAATTTCAGAGCTCGTTTATGACAGTAAAGTGGCACGAACTCAATATCCATCAATCAACAATGAAACCGTAGCTTCCAAGTGTCAAGGAAGGAATGACGAGTTATCAAACAATTAGTAATGGTTCCAGTAGCTGGCAAAGGTGCCTGGTAGTTGCAGACTACCATGAAGGCGAACCATTTCAGATTCCCAAAACGCAAAGAGATTTGTTCTTAGATGTTTTATTTTAAATAATTGTTTTATGTAACAGAGAAAAAGGAGAGACATCCCGGGAGCCTTGAGAGGCTAGGTTTGTAATGCATTTTTTATCAAATATAGAACAGAGTTTCAAGAGATTCTACACTTTGTCACTGTCTAATTCTGTTTTCTTCATGTATTATTGTTTCTGAAGTTTTCATCACTGCTCTTTCTTCCTTACTCATTATTTCAGCTTGTAATGGTTACAATTCAGTACAACCTCTACTGTAGCTATTTGAAGCATCCCTTAATGTGTAGTTTTTCCTCTACTTTGCTATGAGTAAAATAAGACCTACACTTTAATCATTTTTCCTCATTTACAAGTTTTATTTGTGCACAACCTTTCCTCTGTCTTTCAGCGAGACAAGACCTGCGTTCAGATATTTGAAGTTTCAGTGTTATTTCTTCTATTGAAAGGAAGACTAGATGCTTGGATTTCTCTTTCAGTTTTGTTCATCCCTATCTGCTATCCATCCTTATGATTTTTTAAAATGAATTAGACAAACGAGGTCATGCCTTTTGTTTCTGATCTATAAATGAGTGGAATGACTATTTTGGACCTGGTTCTAGAAGCCTCCTATGACTGACCGATCAACGAGATTTTTTTCTTTTAAAAATGTGCTAAGACTTGGCTCTTTCACAGCCTAGAGTCAACTCTTGCGACAATATTTTCTGGCGCCACTATTGGGGACGGAGGATGAGGTTATCTTCCCTGGGGTACGACAAAGTTCAGATCTATCTCTTGATGGTGAACAAGGGATAGGCATTCAATTGGCTGTGATCATTCACCTAGCAACTCCTTGGTTCATAGACTCTACATTATTTTGTTGGTGACTCCACTGGTTTCAAATGTCGAACTCGTTTGCTGCTCGAATTGCTGCAAGGTTTGCTCCTCTAGACTTTGCAAATGTTTATGGCTTTCCAAACACTGTTACAGACATTAAAATTTGGGGGGATATCCTTCCTAAATTTAGAGAAGATGAGGACGACAATCCTGGTCAACATTTGTTTGAATTCCACAAGCTCATGGAAGAATTAAATGTACATCATGAAGATGTCCTCATGAAATTGTTTATGTTTTCATTGGAAAAAGATGCTAGACTCTGGTATAAATCCTTACCCCATTCCAGTATTCCTTCATTGAAATGTTTTCACACACTGTTTCATCAACATTGTAAGAGGATGTATTCTGCTGAAATCCTTTTTGAAGATTGTTGTGATACAAGTCCTTTTGAGGAGGAGGAAGAAAAAATAGAATTTTCTCAAGTTGATGAAGATGACCAGTATAAGGAAGAGAAGGGTTTGCCCCTACTCACACATATTTACAGCTTTCACATACTCCCAGATATGAGTGTCAGATTTCTTCCATCTCTGAAAATGTAAATCTATTTTTAAATAGTGACAGTCATCTATTCCATGGAACTTTCCAGCAAGTTAGTGAACCTGTTTATGACGATTTCCTGCTAGAAGGTCATATTTTAGACTCTGTTTTGTTTCATGAAAAAGATATGGCTTCCATGTTCAATGATCCCGAGCACCATGAATCAGAACATAGAATAGTCATGGATGTTTTAAAACCTCAGTATGATATGTTCTTCCAAGACCCTTTTGCTAAGATTTTAGATTCATTTAATGGACGAGTATGCTATGTCATGATCATTTGGTCACAAGAATTGATGAAAGGTTTGCAAATCCATGATCACCAACAGGTCAGATGGGGATTGTCAATTTCTTTTTTCAGCCTACTCAAAGAAAGTGTAAAAAAATTTCAAATGAGAAGACAATTATTGGATTGGCTTCATTGGCATTTTTGTATCATTTGATTCTAGAAATCTTTCAGTAGTTAGAGTAGGTGATGTATATAAATAAGCTTGACTTCAAGCACTAGATTGCAGTGGTAGTTTTCAATATGTTTTCAGTTCAGTTTTGAATCCAGTATGGTTTGTTATAGGGCATTACGACTCCATAGCCGAATGGATGAATAAGCAGTTTTTCGTTCCGCTGAGATGCAAGTAAAGTGACAGCGTTCACGATTTGATAAGTATGATTTTGGAAAGCCAAATGGGTGAATGCACTTGGTCTACGGTTCTTGGCACTTTTAGGAAAGCACCATACCTAGTTGGAGCCAATGTTGTAACAGATATTAAATTCGACTATGTTGCCCAAAGTACAAATCGGTTCTCATTTATTCACATTAACAAGAGGCTGCTGGCACTTGGGAATGTCATCAGTGCATTGGGAGCTGATAAATTAATAAGGGTTTGGTGAAAGATGACAACAATAGGCATGTAAATACTAAACTCCTCTGGTTGTTTGAAACATGCTATCTATTTCCCTTGGCAGTGAAAATAGAATTCTCTTGTGAGGAGAAGAATTCTCATTGATGAAGCTACAAATATCCTTAGGCATCAATTCCGTGACTAGACAACACTCGTTTCTTCCTTTATCTACAAATGAGCTTATTGCCTGCAGAATATTTTGATGCAAAAGCTTAGACATTGCAGATATCTCTTCAACAAACACTCGACATTGGGGTTTTGCACAAGGGATGCATGTAATATCATACTTGCGATAGAGGCATATGAGTGGTGCTTGCAAATTGGTCCAGACTCTCGCAACGCTAGTCAAAATCGCTTGCTAGCAATGAACTTCATCTATGAGGGAGAAGATGATAAGATTTATATTGCACATAGGGAATGGGGTAAACGGTTATGAATCTCTATCCTCAGTACACTACTTGGGATAATCCTAAGGACCCTGAACGATCACTAGTTATTGGTTATGTATCACCGGATTACTTCACACATTCAGTCTCATATTTCATAGAAGCGCCTCTTGCATGCCATGATTATAGAAATTATAAGGCGGTCGCAGTTGTTAAGGCAGATGCAAAGACACATAGGTTTAGAGAAAGAGTTTTGAAGAAAGGTGGGCTTTGGCGAGATATATATGGAATTGATGAGAAGAAGGTGTAGTACTCTCGGAGGTTCATGTGCTGACGTGTAGAGATTTTTATGAGGCCAGACTTGACAGGGTTGTCACGCCGATGACAGGGTTTAATGGTTTTCAGAACAAAGTAGATGGGATCCTTCACTGTAGGAATGACGCATCGCAAAAAGTAATGTTACGATTGTTGACAGAACTTAATGAGATATGTGGTTGAATCGTGTTGCGCCAAGAATACTGAATGTTGTTTTTTGACTAGGGCAGTTGGTATATACATTGTTGAATCATCTTGGTATATACATCCAATTATATCAAATATCCAATTGTATATACAACCTGCTGGAGTATTAAATGTTGTCCAATTGACTGATTATAACGGTATATACAACTTGTTGAAGTATTAAATGTTGCTCAGTAGACTGGTTACTGCTCCCCATCTCTTTGATGGAGACTATGTACCATAACTAAAGTCGTTCCTCCTTACCCTTAGAGATGATGATCCAATGGCTCTTCATTACAAGATGATGTTAAATCTTCCACATCAAGCAACAGATTCACTGCAGGATCGATTCTTGATTCTTCCCCTCGGGAGATTTACGGTCGTACTCAGTGCTACAGAGTTATAACCAGCACCAATCGCTCTTATTGTTTGTCGAAAATGATCCAACAGATTGACGTAATTCAATATTGAATCGAAGTTTATCTGGGAAGCTGCTTTGTTTTCCAATTGAATAATACCGCTTCGGCACCTATGCCCATCTTTTCCAACCCTAAAACAAAGTCAAATGGAGAACATCACAGGTAACTCCAAATATGTGTTTGGTGCAATTGACGAACATTTAGTGATGGTGCAATTATCGCAAATCTCCAATTCCTTTCAAGGGATAAATGATCAATTGTATTTTTAACGGGCGCTAAACACTGAAAATTCGTTGGAGAAAATAGTAGGGGATTGGATGTGCTCGTAAGCGTTGATGAGAGATCTGACGAGATTCCAAGTGTTCAGCGTAACGGTGCAGTTTCTGGCATTCATTGTTACATTAGGAGATTCATGCAGGAGAATAGCACTTTTCACGGTGAGCATCTAGAGCCTGGGAAAGGGGAACGACACCTCTCTCTACTCCCGGATGGCTATACCCCATTTGTCTTCCGGGAGCAGAAAATGCAAATCCAGATGGACAGTGTCAGTGCAAATGCCAGTGCCAGCGATCATCATCTTTTGGTACAAGTAGCAGAAATGATAGTGACAACAACAACGCCTGTCTTGTGTTAGAAGGTCGTCCCCATTTGGCTCCCTCCTCTACCAATTCATATGCCTGCTGGAGAATTCGGGCCCTATATTTTCCTGCAAAGTCCATACCATTATCAAAATTCAAAATCAAATAAAATGAGCACGGCTGCAATCACCGGCATAGCCGTCGCAGGAAAAGTGTTGGCTCTTTCTACTGTAGTAATAGCCTTTTATGTTTTGAAGCAAAGGAAAAGAGCCTCTATTTGTGACAATATTTGTTCCATTACTCCTCATAATCGTGGCCATCTTGAGATCCATAATATTTGATGAGAAGCTCCATTTAGGTAGTGTCATGGGTTCGAGAGATCTGTCCCGGACAAATAGCAGAGCATGCAAATGGCGAGGATGGTGATGTTGGCACATCTTCAATCCATTCAATGGCACATTCTTCCACAGTCGTTCTGTCGGCATTCAATTTCAGACAAACAAACAGTGCGAGTGTTCGAACCACATTAAGGCCTGGTGATTCATCCCGCAGGCTTACCCTGGTGCATTTTGGAGCTGATTTTCAGTAGGCAAGATTCTTTGGAATCAGAACATCAAATAATTTGAAGGCTGAAGGAAATATGGCACAAGAAGATGCCACAGTTAGTGAGGAAAGTCTTCAAGAGTGGTCTAAAAAGGATAAACGCAGGCTACTACATGTTGTCTATCGTGTTGGGGATTTAGACAAAACCATAAAATTTTACACTGAATGCTTGGGAATGAAGCTTCTTCGAAAGCAAGATATTCCTGAAGAAAGATACACTAATGCCTTTCTAGGATTCGATCCGGAGGAGACTAATTTTGTGGTGGAACTTACATACAATTACAGAGTGAAAGATTATGACAAAGGAAATGCTTATGCTCAGATTGCAATAGGTACAGATGATGTTTATAAGACAACAAAAGCAGTTCAATGAGATGGGGGAAAAATAACTCGTGAACCTGGTCCGCTGCCTGGAATCAGCACAAAGATTACAGTTTGCCTTGATCTTGATGGCTGGAAAGCGGTGTTTGTTTGTTGGCAAATGTTTACCAAGTAGTGTATGCTTGTCATTGATGGCAAGTACAATAGTGAAGATGGCAGAATCAGAATGAGCATCGATGGACAAACAGGAACAATGTAGGCTCAGGAGGAATTAACACAGAGTTGAAATTCTTCCAAGTAAGAAGGATGTGTAAGCTTGGAGGAGAAGCGTTGCTGATCGTTGGATCCCATCCAAAATTCTCGACAGCATGAGGGCCGTCAGATCTGAATAAAAACAAGAAGAGCGCACGCTGAAGAGGAGGATAGATCTCAGTCGTCAGATCCTAGTGCAGGACCCGACCACCGTTGGATCGAGGAGAACTTGCATGATCCTTAAAGAACAAGGAGAAGCGGGCATAATCGCGATATGCGAAATCACGACTTAATCTGAGCCGTCAGATCGAGGTTGATCTGGACCGTTGATTCCAGCCAATGGAGAGGCATCGGGGATCGAGAGTTGGACATGACAAAGATCATTGACATCAGAAACCTCGATTTCATGATATGCGATATCATGATTCAATCGCAGCCATTGAATCGAGAATGTGATCTAGACCGTCGATCCAACTCACGACGACAGACCACGTCAGCTAGGGACACATGGCACAACCAGGTAATGACAGGTGTCAGTCAGATTCAACACTATAGGCACATATAAGTCACGAATCAGAGTGACACGTGGCAGTATTTAACACATGACAATCCATGTGTGACATCAGCAGAGTTTCACGAATCGCGACATGGAGAGGCAAAGAAAACAATGCAGAAATTGCGATATGCAATATGGCGATTCAATCGCAGACGTTAAATAGAGATCAGATTTGGACTATTGATCATACTCCATATTGGAGTTTCGTGAATCGTGACATGGAGAGGCAAAGAAAACAATGCAGAAATAATGATATGCGATATGGCGATTCAATAGTAGCCGTTAAATAGAGATCAGACATGGATCGTTGATCTCAGCTCCATCTCGGAGTTTCACGGATCGCGACTTGGAGAGTCGAGATGATTCATCTCTAGATCCACGAGATGCGAAATCGTGATTTAATCAAGGACCGTTGGATCAAGAGGATGCATGGTGAAAGATCATAGCACCATAAAGATCCTTCTCGGAGTGTTATCACTCCAGGAAACTCTCCTAGGCTGTAAGCCAGAGATGCCTGGTAACTCAATCTTTTTAGGAACTATTTTCTCAATAATGTGTTAGGGTTTTGGATCAATATAAATATCTGAAACTCTAAGTTATATCCTCAAGACAGTCTTAACTATAATCATGCAACACAAGGCCTTCAAGAGCTATTGTCAGATAGGTTTGAATAATAGGTGGATGAGAGAATGGAGAGCTTTCGGTAGTTGTATTTCTAATCGTTGCGCCAATCTTTGACAGCTGGCTCGTGTGAAAGCATGAGCTTTCATTTTTCCTGTTCAAACACTTTCGGTGGTTACTCGCCTTGCTGCTTCAACACCTCAACTGCCGAGAACAAAGACTTTCGGTGGTTAATGAGCACATTGGAGGCTCGCCTAAACCACCGAAACCTGATATTTTGAACTTTTCTTGATTGAACCAAAATCAAAACTTCTTTTGAGCTTGTTTTCAAAATAAAGACTCTCTAACCTACTTACCAAAAATTTTGACATAAAATTTAGATCATAACCTATCACCTCAAAAAGAAAATAAAATTCACCAATTTATTTTGAGGAGATAACATTGGCTCCTATTGGGGATGAACACCTCCCTGTGAGGTTTCAAGAACTCCAGATCTGATGCCTTTCCTGGTGAAATCTCAAACAGAACTTTAAACTCTAGTGTTCCATTGGGCATGGAGTTAATTAGCCTGTGAAACCAATCTCTGAAAATTCTCAAACTCTGTGCAACTAATCTTCTGTAAACCTTCAAAACCCACCTTTATTCAACCAAGTTAAATATTATTTCTGCTGCAAACTAGAAGAAAGAAATGCTCGAGCAACGAGCTTATTTCCTACCCTACTCTACTCTATCTAGCTCTGCCACTGGTTAAGTGAATGCTGATTTCCATAGCAACCATCCAAGCAATTTTAATACTGAAGAAATCTCGTCTTTATCACTGATCAACAAATGATGTTGACCATGCAGCCGCAGTGACAAGGAGCTTTTCAGAAAACCATACTTACCTGAAAACATGGGCGAGTTGAAGAAATCTGAAACTTTCAAGCCCTCTGAAAAGTATAACTCCATGAAGGTTGCCACTGGATCCTTGAAAAGAATATAAGAAACACGCTGCTTCTTGGGAAACAGTTGCACATCCCTGGTAACCTCTTGCTCAGCCACGACTGTTCCTGTACAATAAGAATGATCATCTTTTTGTCCTTTTGAGATCAACTCGTGATCATCAAAAACTACAATTTCATTATCAGAATGAGGTCGACAAGAAGATAACAAAACAAGATTTCCATCACATGGATTAGGCTCAGCTGAGAACATATAATTTATTATGTAATCATCAGTCATCATAGGCTCTTCTTGATTTACAAACTGATCATAAGATTCACATGCATACCTGTCTCTGGAATACTCGACGAACACTGAAAAATCTGATCCTGAAACTGAATTGAACTTACATGTTGGCTGCTGTCCCAAATCTGCTCCAACCTCATTTCTCTCCTGCTCAACCATGGCTGTTCCTTTGCTAGAAAACTGATCACCTTCTTGTTCCCTGTCTCTGGAACATTCTGCCAATGTTGATGAATCTGATTCTAAATCTGAAATGTACTCACCCTCAGGCTGCTAGTCCAAATCTGCTTCATACTCACTTCTTTCTTGCTCAGAATCTGAAATATACTCACAGTCTTCTGATCCACCTAGATGCACAGATGTTCTCCTCTACCTCTTGCACATCTCCAAACAATTGAGTTAAGGATGAAGACTCCCTTTCTAGCAGAAGAAGGGCAAGTTTTGAGTGAAGAAACATAACATAATGTATCATGGAAGCTTTTTCTAAAGGTCGGATCTCCAAAGGCATGTCATGATACATGCGGTTAAACTTTCGATTGAAAATATGAAAAGTTTGACTCTGCTCTCTCTTCAAAGCATAAAAGTCAGCAAGGTAAGAATCTAGAGATTTGTACTTGCCCCAATACTTCAGGAAAGCATTAGAGAACTCGGTCCAAGAACCAATTGAATCATCTCTCAGACTTTTAAACCATGTAGCAGCATCTTTGATCGAAGATTTCGAAAACATTCTCATGATCACATCTTCATGCACAATTGAAAAACAATCAAAAAAATCCAAAAAGGATTCTGCGTGCCCCTCGGCTGAAGTTTGATTCTCTCCGGAAAACAAAGGGAGATATTCATAACAGTCATCAGGATAAGGATGAAGAAGATGGGGTAGTTGTAAAGGTTTGAACATCTTCATCCAGATCTTAACTTGAAAAGCTATGGGCTGATCATGAGAGATGGTAAGTTGTTGATCAGGTTCAGAAATTATGGCTAGAGGGGCTGAGATCTGGGCAGGTTTTGAAACAAGTTCAACCTCCTCAAGGTTGTATGAATACTCAGATTCAGAGGGAATCTGAATGCAGATCTTGTCTTTAGGAATAGGCTAAGGTAAAGCTATAGGATCGACATCGACAACATAAGGAGGCTGCAAGCTTTCCTCTTCTAAATATGGACTTATAAAAGATGGTTGATAATCTTCAGAGTATACGAAACAAAGGATAATTATTTTAACATGTGAAGGAAAAAGTATAAAGGAGTTGATAAAGAAATACAACAGTTCACAAAGCAGACTAATGAACTGGTACCTGGATTTGAAATTTAACTCCTTCATCTTTTGTCAACCAGATCCTCCCCAGTGGAGTATTTAATCATGGAGTCTCTACATAGAAGATTACAACCAAGTAATTCTCAGCCTTTGTCTATCATCAAAAGATGAAACTATGTCGTCTCCCAGGGAAGCTGAGCTTCAATCTCCTCTCCTTGGCAACGACGCCAATTTGTTATCACTCCGGGAAACTCTCCTAGGCTGTAATTCAGAGATGCCTGGTAACTCAATCTTTTTAGGAACTATTTTCTCAATAATGTGTTAGGGTTTTGGATCAAGATGAATATCTGAAACTCTGAGTTATATCCTCAAGATAGTCTTAACTAAAATCATGCAATACAAGGCCTTCAAGAGCTATTGTCAGATAGGTTTGAATAACAGGTGGATGAGAAAACTAATCAATCAACCAGAACATATATAAAACCATATATATAAGATGGGTCAACAAACTAGCCAAGGATGCTTGTGATTCTTGCTTAATAACCAAAAGTAAGATGACAATTATCAGGGTCATTAAATAGAGAGAAAAGAATTAATTCCACTCATAAGCATAGAGATAGATGAAAGAAGGTCTGACAGTAACAAAGAAAGAAGCTTGCTGGCTGATATATTAAAGAAAGTGTCTTGTTACAAAACAGTAGCCTCAAGAACTCAAAATCGAACTCTTGGTTCATCTTCTATTCTAAGCTTTATAGCTTTACAAAAGTAGTTCTGGGATCCTAAAAACAAGGATCAGATATACTAAAAATAGTAACTCAAATTCAATTGCAAAAGAAGTGGGATGCTTCCCCAAAATGAGGCCAATCCCATATTTCTCTCTATTGATTGTTGGTGTAGTGCAGAACAGCCTCCCAAGGCTAAATGATAACTCTCAAATAGAGACCAAGTTGAATCTGTTGATGTGGCAAGGTGTCTTGATTCCCTGTTTTAATTAAAGATGTCCAAAAAACCTTTGAAACATCTCCTTTCTCCACAATTTGTCAAAAATAACTATTGGGATAGACTTGATAATTCATTAGACATTCATTCGAAAAGATACTGAATCTTTTCATCTCAAAAATCCTTGATCTATGTAAAAACTCGTCCATTCTGGACACACAGGCTTTTGGTGGTTATCTGGGAAAGTTTCTGGATGAGTTATCTACCAAAAGCACCTCTTTCGGTGGTTAATGAACAGTCATCCTATTCGCCTAAACCACCAAAAGTTAAACTTTGAAGAAATTTCAAAATTGCAAAAATGTTGACCCTTGGTCCTTTGTGATGCTCAGGATTTCTTAGATGCTGTAGCCCTGGTTCAGTCTGACCTACAACTTCTACTGGCTGTGTAGGGGTCTCTGGTGTATCCATTATGGTCGTGGCTAAATTATCCAAAGTGTCCAACCCAGTTTGCTCCTCTTCTGGTGATTTAAATTCTTTTAACTTCAGCCTCAGAATCCTGAGCTGCCTGTATAGTTTCATATTTTCTCTGATCAAAACTCTGTTTCTATCTTTGATTTTGTCATGTTTTTCTTTAAGAGTTTGATTCATTTTGAACAGTTCTGCATTTCTGTCTGTGAGATCTGTGTTGGATTTTTTGATCACCCTCTCTAGAACCTCCATCTCATAAATCTGTTGTAGGATCTTGTTGATTTTCTGTGTTCTACCTTTCTTAGGCCTGCTTGAGGAGGCTTCTGCTTCTGGTTCCTATGGGTCTCTGGAGGACTTGATGAAGGTAGATTTGAATGAAAATCTACATCCTGTTTGATCTGCAAGTTATCATGTGTCTCCGCCACCCCCTGCTCTGATTCAAAGTCACTATAAGCTAGATTGAGAAGGTTTTTTCCTGTGGCAGGGTGTTTAGATTGTTTATCTTCAAACTGTAATTTCCTCTTGATTCCTTCCTTCTTGCTAGGGGATGATTTTATAGGATCTCTGGGTATTGAGATTCCTTTCCTTTACCTGTGACTACTCTTGGGAGTAGGAGCTTTTCTGCCTCTAGCCTTCTTAGTTTCTTCCTCTGGTGGTCTTTCTGTCTGAAATTCATTCCAAAACAAAAAGAAACCCCACTCAATTTGTTTCCTCTGCAGAGCTTCTCTCACAAGAAGAGTAATCAGCCCTTGATGTGATAATCTGCTGCTAACTTTAGCAGGCTGGGATTTCACTTGTCTTGCCATCTTTCTCAGGGTTTTGTGAAAGAATTAAGGCAGGTTTATCAGTCCTCTACCTGTGAAATGATTCAGAAGTTTAAAATGGTAATACATTACCCTGTTGTAGCACCCCTCACAAGTGATATACACCAAAATTGCCTTCAACAGGGATTTCCACTTTGGTTCCAGATAGGACATGGGAATATCCTTCTTCCAGGTCAAAGCTTTATGCACTGGTAACAAATATGACCTGAATTCGATGTTTAATGGTGAGGTGGTTTTAAACCAACAGTCCCCCGTTCTGGATAACCATGTGTACTCAACAATGGCTGCTTCGTCGATGATAATCTCCTCCCTGCCTATTTTAGCAATCCTTCCATCATAGGAGAGAGCAAAAGTTTCGGCCACTTGTTGGTGAAATGTTGTCAATTTCTCACAGTATGTAAAAACCACAGTCTGTCTGAAACACTCTGCCACCTCTGGATGAGCTTCAAAATACCAAATTCCATCCACCTCAGATCTCAAAGAAGGACATGCTTTCGACATGGGTCGATGCTGACTGTGCCTGAAACTATGGGAAACAAGATGTTTGGGAGACAATGACTCTGGGAACTAGGAATACAGTCGATATCACTTATGAAAAACTAGTGGAATCGGGTGACAAAAGCATAGAATTACTGAATTCAAAAAAAAACTGACCCAATTTCAGACGACAATTGAGCTGAGGATTTGCCGAAACTTTAGATTTTCGGGGGCATTTGTATTTCTGAAACTTGAAAGAGAATAGCTTCCGAACTTACCTAATAAATTGACCAGGCTTACTTAACTCGAGATGCTTGCTGAACTTGGTGACACTTTGACAATTTCCAGAGAAAGCGGGATCAAGATTTTTGAAAATAGGATTTACTGATAAAATCGCGAGCTTATGGTTGTCTTCAGCAATCTCCGGGATTCATAATAACTCATCGAGTTTTCAAATAAAGGAATGACCTGATAATGATGGCTGATGTACTTGCCACTGAAATGGAGGGTAGATCCGTGCAATCATACCTGTCAATCACCGCCCTGTGTGGATTTGAAATGATCAATGTGGTTGATAAGACACAGGGGTTTCAAACCTCTCGGATGGACGCCACGAATGTGCATCATCTCCCGCATGGCGAGCTTTCGGCGGTTGTATTTCTAATCATTGCACCAATCTTTGACAGATGGCTCGTGTGAAAGCACGAGCTTTCATTTTTCTCGTTCAAACACTTTCCGTGGTTACTCGCCTTGCTGCTTCGACCCCTCAACTGTCGAGAACAAAGACTTTCGGTGGTTAATGAGCACATTGGAGGCTCGCCTAAACCACTGAAACCTGATATTTTGAACTTTTCTTGACTGAACCAAAATCAAAACTTCTTTTGAGCTTGTTTTCAAAATAAATACTCTCTAACCTACTTACCAAAAATTTTGACATAAAATTTAGATCATAACCTATCACCTCAAAAAGAAAATAAAATTCACCGATTTATTTTGAGGAGATAACACGGAGTTTCTCCTATCGTGACTTGGAGTGACGAAACTCTCCATCTTAGGATCAGCGAGATGCAAGATCACGAAATGATCCTGACCGTCAATACATCAAAATATGTGGAATGTTGATCTAAGAGTCTCACCTATCGCGACTTGGAGTGACAAAAATCTCCAACGAAGGAACAACGAGATGCGAGATCACGATGAGATCAAGACCTTCGATTCATCAAGATCATGAACCGTCGATTAGGGTCGATGAAGATCAAGAGTTCGATTGTCTCAGAGAAGACAAAGAGTCTTAAACTTCTAGAGAGACTGAGGAATCTCAGTATAACATATAGTGATGTTGGACACGTGGGGTGAACCACCAGAGAAGCTGAAGAACCACAATGATGATCAGACAGAGCACTCGAGAGGTGGAGGATAATGGTGTGGAGTTAGCATGCAGAGGAATTATGAACACTGCATGCACAAGGTCCAAAGAAGCTATAAATACAAGGTACAGAGAAGAGATGGAGGGGTTGTTGCTATTGTTGTTCGAGTGGTGGTGTTTTTTGATGTGGAAAGTGATTCATGCATGTAGAAGGAAGATTGTGCAGCAGCTGAATTGATATGAAGAGGAACTGTGCAGTGACTTGACATGGCACACAGAGGATAAATCGCAGAAGAACAGATGATGCAAGTGAGATGTGCATAAAGGAAGTGTGGCAGAAAGAGCAACGAGATGCAGCAGAACAGTGATAAGTCGAGTAAGCCATTGTTAAACATTATATCACAGTAGTAAGTTTCAGATTCAAAGATTTATATTTCAGGGTGGTTGGGAGGTGTTAGGGAGGACTGTTTTCCTCAGAGGTTCAAGTGGGTGCTTGAACACAGGGAGTTGGTGCTAGAGAAACCAGGGAGTCGGTGCTTCCTTCTAGTTGGTGCTAGAGAAAATAGAGAGTTGGTGCTCTCAGCAAGTTGCAGCTTGCTAAACAGAGGTTGTAGCCTCATTATGAGTTGGTTCTCATATGTATGATAATGTAAAGAGTGTAATTATTACTTATAATATAAAGAAAAAGAGGTTTTTACCCTGTATGGGTTTCCTTGGAAAATATCTGTCTCCATGTTTCTCATATATGTGACTGATGTTGAATGTGCCTGTGTTTATTTCCTTACATTATTGTGATCATCATTTAGTGTTTCTGCAAAGAGTTTTAAAAGAAGCATAGTTGTTTAAGCTCAGTAACAATTGATTCACCCCCCCCCTCTCAGTTGTCTAACAATTGGTATCAGAGCCGGCCCCTTTTATCTAAGGGTAGATCCTAGAGCTTAAACATGTCAAGCCATGAAGGAAATTCAACCAAT
>JZKD02S1784914.1:342762-354551 GCA_000966675.3 Picea glauca | reverse complement strand
GGGCAAATTGTGTTGATGAGAGAAAAAGCACCAGTGGAGGAGCATTCTTCTTGGGTAACTCCTTAGTAGCCTGGCTTAGTAAAAAGAAAGGTTCCATCTCTCTATCAACCACAGACGTAGAGTACATTACTGCTGCTACCTGTTGCACACAAGTATTATGGATGATTCAGACACTTGTAGACTTAGAGGTAAAATATACTGCACTGATCCCAATTCATTGTGATAACATGAGTGCCATCAGTATGTCTAAAAATCCTGTCTTCCACTCCAAGACAAAACATATTCCCATAAAATATCATTTAATGAGAGAACAGGTCACCAATCAGATTGTTCAGGTCCAGTACATTCCCGGTACATAACAAATTGCAGATATCTTTACAAAGCCCCTAGCCAAGACACTGTTTGAATATCTTAGACAGAAGCTGGGTGTCATTTCATTTCACACCTAAAAGAGTCCATCTTGTTAGGGGGAGATTTGTATTATTTGAATATCAAATGCCTCCTAAAATTACTGCAATAGCTCAGAGGGAGCTTGTTTCTTCTTTGACATTGATGTCAAAGGGGGAGAAACGAATTCGGGTGCCTTAGTTGCCATTAATGCCAAAGGGGGAGATTGTTGGCAAATGTTTACCAAGTAGCGTATGCTTTTCATTGATGGCAAGTATAATAGTGAAGATGGTAGAATTAGAATGAGCATCGATGGACAAACAGGAACAACGTAGGCTCAGGAGGAATTAGCACAGAGTTGAAATTATTCCAATTAAGAAGGATGTGTAAGCTTGGAGGGGAAGCGTTGTTGATCATTGGATCCCATCCAAAATTATCGACAGCATGAGGGCCGTCAGATATGAATAAAAACAAGAAGAGCGCGCGCTGAAGAGGAGGATAGATCTCAGCCATCAGATCCTAGCGCAGGACCCGACCACCGTTGGATCGAGGAGAACCTGCACGATCCTTAAAGAACAAGAAGAAGTAGGCGTAATCGTGATATGCAAAATCACGACTTAATCTGAGCTGTCAGATCGAGTTTGATCTGGACCGTTGATTCCAGCCAATGGAGAGGCATCAGGGATCGAGAGTTGGACATGACAAAGATCATTGACATTAGAAACCTCGATTTTGCGATATGCGATATCGCGATTCAATCGCAACCATTGAATCGAGAATGTAATCTAGACCATCGATCCAACTCACGATGGTAGACCATGTCAGCTAGGGACATGTGGCACAACCAAGTAATGACAGGTTTCAATCAGATTCAACACTTCAGGCACATATAAGTCATGAATCAGAGTGACACGTGGTAGTATTTAACACGTGACAATCCACGTGTGACGTCAGCAGAGTTTCGCGAATCGCGACATGGAGAGGCAAAGAAAACAATGCAGAAATCGCGATATGCGATATGGCAATTCAATCGCAGCCATTAAATAGAGATCAGATCTGGACCGTTGATCATACTCCATATCGGAGTTTCGCGAATCGTGACATGGAGAGGCAAAGAAAACATTGCAGAAATCATGATATGTGATATGGCGATTCAATTGTATCCATTAAATAGAGATCAGACATGGACCGTTGATCTCAGCTCCATCTCGGAGTTTTGTGGATCACGACTTGGAGAGTCGAGATGATTCATCTCCAGATCCACGAGATGTGAAATCGCGATTTAATCAAGGATTGTTGGATCAAGAGGACGCGTGGAGAAAGATTAGAGCACCATAAATATCCTTCTCGAAGTTTTGCCTATCGTAACTTGGAGTGACGAAAATCTCCATCTTAGGATTAGCAAGATGCGATATCATGAAATGATCCTGACTGTCAATACATCAAAAGATGTGGACCGTTGATCTAAGAGTCTCTCCTATCGCGACTTGGAGTGATGAAAATATCCAACGATGGAACAACGAGATGCGAGATCACGATGACATAAGGACCATTGATTCATCAAGATCATGAACCGTCGATCAGGGTTGATGAAGATCAAGAGTTCGACTGTCTCAGAGAAGACGAAGAGTCTTAAACTGCTAGAGAGACTGAGGAATCTCAGTATAACATACAGTGATGCTGGACACGCGGGGTGAACCACCAGAGAAGCTAAAGAACCACGATGATGATCAGACAGAGCACTCGAGAGGTGGAGGATAACGGCACAGAGTTAGCATGCAGAGGCATTGTGAACATTGCATGCACAAGGTGCACAGAAGCTATAAATACACGGTACAGAGAAGAGATGGAGGGGTTGTTGTTGTTGTTGTTCGAGTGGTGGTGTTTGTTGATGTGGAAAGTGATTCATGCGTGTAGAAGGAAGATTGTGCAGCAACTGAATTGATTTGAAGAGGAACTATGTAGTGAATTGGCATGGCACACAGAGGATAAATCACAGAAGAACAGACAACGCAAGTGAGATGTGCAGAAAGGCAGTGTGGTAGAAAGAGCAACGAGATGCAGCAGAACAATGATAAGTTGGGTAAGCCATTGTTGAACATTATATCACAGTAGTAAGTTTTAGATTCAAAGATTTATATTTTAGGGTGGTTGGGAGGTGCTAGGGAGGACTATTGTCCTCAGAGGTTCAAGTGGGTGCTTGAACACAGGGAGTTGGTGCTTCCTTCTAGTTGGTGTTAGAGAAACCAGGGAGTCGGTGCTTCCTTCTATTTGGTGCTAGAGAAAACAGAGAGTTGGTGCTCTCAGCAAGTTGCAGCTTGCTAAACAGAGGTTGTAGCCTCATTATGAGTTGGTGCTCATATGTATGATAATGTAAAGAATGTAATTATTACTTATCATATAAAGAAAAATAGGTTTTTACCCTGTATGGGTTTCCTTGGAAAATATCTGTCTCCATGTTTCTCATATATGTGACTGATGTTGAATGTGCCTGTGTTTATTTCCCTACATTATTGTGATCATCATTCAGTGTTTCTGCAAAGAGTTTTAAAAGAAGCATAATTGTTTAAGCTCAATAACAACTGTTTCACCCCCCCCCTCTCAGTTGTCTAACATTGTTGACAATGCCGATTTTCTCAAAAAGCAAGTGGCACCGGGCTTAGTTCTATAATTTATCCAATGCTGAGGGTCCTTGATGAGATGTAAAAGGGACAAGATGAGTTGATTAAAGATATGAGGAATCATGATAACAATAAGCAGGAGTGGACAGATGATGAGCTTCAGAAGCTTTATGAGACCCAGTTGTTGCCCAAGGAATTTCAGAGCTCGTTTATGACAGTAAAGTGGCATGAACTCAATCTCCATCAATCAGCAATGAAACCACAGCTTCTAAGTGTCAAGGAAGGAATGATGAGTTATCAAATGATTAGTAACGGTTCCAGTAGCTGGCAGAGGTGCCTGGTAGTTGCAGACTTCCATGAAGGCGAACCGTTTCAGATTCCCAGAATGCAAAGAGATTTGTTCTTAGATGTTTTCTTTTAAATAATTGTTGTATGTAACAGAGAAAAAGGAGATATAGCCTAGGATCCTTGAGAGGCTGGGTTTGTAATGCATTTTTTATCAAATATAGAACAGAGTTTCAAGAGATTCTACACTTCATCACTGTCTAATTCTGTTTTCTTCATGTATTATTGTTTCTGAAGTTTTTCATCACCGCGCTTTCTTCCTTACTCATTATTTCAGCTTGTAATGGTTACAATTCAGTACAACCTATGTTGTAGCTATTTGAAGCATCCCTTTATGTGCAGTTTTTCCTCTGTTTTGCGGTGAGTAAAATAAGACCCGCGCTTTAATCGTTTTGCCTCATTTACAAGTTTTATTTGTGTGTATCCTTTCCTCTGTCTTTCAGCGAGACAAGACCTGCGTTCAGATATTTGAAGTTTCAGTGTTATTTCTTCCATTGAAAGGAAGACCAGATGCTTGGCTTTCTCTTTCAGTTTTTTTCATCCCTATCTGCTATCCATCCTTATGATTTTTTAAAATGAATTAGACAAACGAGGTCATGCCTTTTGTTTCTGATCTATAAATGAGTGGAATGACTATTTTGGACCTGGTTCTAGAAGCCTCCTATGACTGACCGATCAACAAGATTTTTTTCTTTTAAAAATGTGCTAAGACTTGGCTCTTTCACAGCCTAGAGTCAACTCTTACGACAACACTAACCATGCGAATGCCAACTCATTTTCTAGAATATTCCCTTCTAGAACCTTCGTGACCTCTTCTCTTTTCCAAGCTTTGAAATGGGTTCACACCCTGCCTATAGAGCAGACTGCGAACAGTTCGCACCCTAAGTATGGGTTTCCTGTGAGAATGAATGATTTTCTCTCCCTATAACATAGGCAACCTGCGAAATTATCTCAAAAATGTGTTTTTTGGAAGAAGACAACAGTCACTTTTCTCAGGCAAAAAGTCCTTGTGGGAGCCTGAATACATCACTTGTAGAGACATCACCAGAGTGACAAAAATAATATGTAACAGTGCCCCCAAGAGCCACTACCCTATTTTGGTGACCAGATATATGGTAATGTCATACCGCTACATTCCCATGGACCTAATAGGCCGACTCATGATGATACCTCCCATACACCAACTAGACCTTGAGTGTTGTTTTATCTTACGAGTCCCCTTTTATTACTGAGAAACCTTTTATTTCTTTCTCGGGAATCCCTGGGCAAAGCATCTCAAAGGTTTTATTTTGGATTTTAACTCTTGCCAACTACTTTTACCCTCTGGGGCTTTAGCCCCTTCTTCCCACAAGGCAAGGTACAACCCTTCCTAGTGTGGAAAACCCAATGGTTGAACCAAGGGAGGGGAGGATGAGAGGAATAATGATGAAAAGTGGTAATTATGGAAGGAATGGATGATGATATTTCATATACCCTCCTTGTGGAAACTCATCCTAAAGAAGAACCAACTTACTAGGGAATTTTGTCACACCCTCTAGGTATGAACAAGTTAAAGAGAATAGTTTCCAAGTAAACGTTATGAAATGAAGGAGAGTTCAATGAAACATCGAAAGTCAAAGTGACACATACCATGATACCCAGACTCATTACATCATAGAGCAAGACCCACTACTACTTCATGATGAGGTTGGTGGGATGGATGTTGTTGTTGCTAATAGATGGTATGTATTGAAGAAAATTTGGGCCCTCTAGGGCCAAGATCAAGTTGTCTCGCTCTTGACACTCCATGTCTAGGACCTGTGCACCTCAAGACATAATATCCTTAGTTATCCCTAGGATAGGGGATAAGATATCACATCCTTGGTGATTGTTTTAAACCATACATGGACTTTTTTAGCTTGCATATCAGCTCCTTCTTTCCCTTTAAAGAAAATCCTTTTAGCTACTTCATATAGATTTCTTCTTCCAAATCCCCATGTAGAATTTTTTTCTTCACATCCATATGTTCTACTTCAAAATCAAATGTAGTAGCAAGAAATAACAAAAATATTATAGAAGTTAACTTGGCAACATGAGAAAAAATTTCACTAAAATCAATTCCCTCAACCTAGGAATAATCCTTTGCTACTAACCAATCTTTTTATTTCTCCACTTTTCATTCTTCATTCAACTTATTTTTAAATAATCATTTCATTCTAATGGGATTTTTTCCAGTCGGAAAATCCACTAGATCCCAAGACTTATTCTTACCCAAGGATTCCATTGCTTCATCCATGGCCTTTTTCCAGAGTTTTCCATCCTCTGAATCCACTGCCTCTTTGATAGTTCTAGGATCATCATCAATAATAGAAAAATAAAAATTTGAATGAAAATAAGATGGAGTATACCTTTCCAGTAGCATGCTTTCTCAAATCGACCTCCTCAATACAGGAGTATGAGGACCTTCTTCTTCTTTTGATTCATTTTATTTTGTAGAGTCTGATTCATCACCCTTTAAATCAAACTCTATTTTCTCTAGTTCTTCCTTGCTTGGTAGAAATTCTTGTTTCACAACATCCTTCATTTCTCTAAATACCACATTTTGGTTATACACAACCTTCTTAGTTTATGATTTTCAAAGCTTATAACCTTTGAGACCATTTTTATACCCAATAAAGATACACTTTCCAGCCTTCTTATCTAGCTTACTCATGTTTTCCTTTGGAACATTAACATAGGCCTCATAGCCAAATACCTTGAGAACTGTAAGAGAAGGTTTCTTACTAGTCCATACCTCTTGTGGAGTCTTCTCATAGAGTTTTGATGAGGGTGATCTATTGGCCAGGTAACATGCAATACCCACTACCTTTGCCCAACATTCTTTCCCTAACATGGCACCACTGAGCATGCACCTTGATTTTTCCATCATTGTCTTTTTCATCCTTTCTACAACTCCATTTTGTTGAGGTGTATATGGAGTAGTCGTTTTCCTTGCTATACCACACTTCTTACAGAATTCTTCAAATTCATTCCCACATAACTCTCCACCATTATATTTCCTCAACACCTTAATTATTTTCTCCGTTTTATTCTTAACAAGAACCTTAAACTCTTTAAACTTGTCAAAGAATTCATATTTCTTCCTAAGGAAATATATCCAAGTATTCCTCGAGAATTCATATATAAATGAGACATAGTACACAAATTTTCCTAATGATGGAACTGACACAAGTAAAAACACATCACTTTAAACTAGCTGTAAAATTCCTTTTGCCCTCGTTGCACTGGAGGGTAATCTTACCCTATTTTTCTTCCCATATACACAATGTTCACAAAAAAAAATCTAGAGAGAAGTTAGACATACCTTCAACCATACCTTTACCGTGTAGTAGTTGAAGACCCTTCTCTCTGATATGCCCCAGTCTTTGATTCCAAAACATGACCTTTTCTCTAGAGTCTGTAGGATTTCTTTTTTCTTAAACTCCAATATCAAGAAAAATGGAACTATTACACCCGTCAATAATAGTTATTCCTTGCATCCTATACAAATTCCAAACCATGATCCCTTCAACAAAACCATTTCTCCTCGAACCATCCTGCATGTTTCCTTTTCAAATATTTGTTTTACCCCTGCATCATCCATTTTACTTACATAAACCAAATTTCTGGCCAATCGTGGGATGTGCATAACACCAGGTAGTGTTTTGATTCTTCCATCTATGAGTCTCAACTTTAATTTTCCTCGACCTATGATTCTAGTTGTCAAGTCATCACCTAGGAAAACATTACCTCAATCATACCTTTCATATTCACATAACCACTCCCTATGGGGAGTCATATGAAAGGATGCACCTGAGTCAGCCAACCATGCCTCATGATCTACATGTGTTCTTGAAGAATCCAAGTACACATCCCCTCCTTCTTCCTTGGAGGTATTTTCTTTTGTAGAAGGATATTCTTCGAATACCTTCTTTTTCTCAACTTTGGATCAACACTGGTTCTTGTAGTTCCATTCTTTTCCACATCTCCAACATAACTTTACAAACTTTTTGGGAGACATAGATCTTCCCTTAGATTATATCTCCCACTTGAGGACTTGAATCTATTTCTTTCCTAGGAGCATCCTCTTGCAAATAATGCATTTGTGATCTATCCTTCCATGTTCTTTCATCTCATCTCCTCTGACAACAAGGATGAGACGACTTCATCAAAATTCAAGGAAGTTGTATTACTACCTATCGCTGTAACCAAAATATCCCACAAGTTTGGTAAAGAGAAGAGTAAATTGATACACTTATCTCCATCTGAAATTTTAATCTCAACAGATACTAACTGACTTACCACAATATTGAAGGAATTCAAATGCTCTACCACCGAGTCTCCATCTCTCATCATCAGGTTATACAACTTCTTTCTCAAGAATAACTTATTTACTAGGGACTTAGACTGATACAACTTCCCCAACTTATCCCATGAATCTTTGGTTGTAGCTTCCTCTGACACATTCAATAATACTAAATATGAGAGACACAGTCAGATTGTGCTCTTCACCTTCCGATCCAACTTTTTCTAGTCATTTGTTGAAGTTCCTATAGGTGCAGTACTTGGATCCACTACAATCCATTGATCTTTGTCCACCAACAAATCTTCCATCTTGAGCTTCCACAACTCAAAATTTTTCCCATTAAAATTCTTGATCTCCATTTTCAAACTTCTCACCATTTATTTTCACCTGAAAAATCAATACCACGGATATCCCACTGTAACAAGGATTATCACAGTCCCGAGCCAAACCCTCGACCATAAAGGCGTCCCTCTGAAGCCAACAAATATCTTATACCAAATGTATATTTTAACCTTGTACAATATTTTACTACAAACATATTTTCAATAAAAGATTTTTCCTGCAAACATATTACACAGATATTTTTCCTGCAAACATATTTTACTGCAAACACATTACACAGAGATTTTTCCTTGGGAAACCCAAATCGGGAAAACCAACATATTCTATATTCATTCATTGTGATACATTTTTTACAGTACAATATACATATAGGATCCAATGACATTTGAAGCCCTCAAACCCCCCCCCCGCGCGCCCGACGCAACGTAGCAGGAACAAGATCTAGTCATGCAAATAATATAACACATACCCAATGGAGCCTAGGGTTTCTATTTTGATCTCTAGAAAATCCTCATTGTTTCCTCTCTAGTCATTCTTCAATTTATTCCCTATTCGGCCTCCAAAACATTCCCCTCAATTACACTTCCTGGTCCCGTCAATAGAACCATTTGTTGGTGCGTAGGGGGAGGACTCGAGGTTAATCATTCTATTACCAACAAAACCCTTAGATATCGACCCTTTCGGCATCACCTACAGAGAAATTTAAGTCTCACCTAGGGAATCTAGAGGGGTTGTAGGAACGAAGGTTCTGTAGTGATGAGGGAAAGTGAGGCATACTTTATGTCCTTGCTACCATTTACTCATGTGCGCATTTCTCATAGCTTAATAGTTACTTTATCATTAAACATAGTCTATGCGCACCATTATAATATTATATGTGATCCATACATTCAACATATATCATAAAACATCATAAATTATAAACACACAATAACACACAGATTTACATGGTTCACCCAACTTGGGTTATGTCCACAACGGCTAGCTTCTTATATTCTTCATTAAAAATTTCTTACAAATGTGCACTACGCTACAAGATATGAAATGGTAACATCACCCAAACTTGCACAGTCATTCTGCTGCAGTGTGAGTTCACTCCTCAATCATAACCCATCCTTGTTCCTTCACTTGACTCCCTTACCCAAAAAGCACTAGGAATGTTTCATAGGTTGACCATACCATACACACCCCCATCCCAAAGAAAACTTTTACATATTTATACATAACAATAGGTTTAATCTCGTTACAAAAGTGGACAAAGTGTCCCCAAAAACCCAACAGTTTATAATTGTTTTGCACATTTTGCGCATTGCTCCATCACACATCCTTTTGTTGCGCTCTTTAACTCCTTGAGTTCTGCTTCCATCATTCACTCTAGTCCATCTTCTAATTTCATTTTACCCTTCGATTTCCTTTCATCACAGATCCCAAAATTTATCCAAAATGCCTCTCCAAAATATGGTTAACATACACTCAAACCAAATTTGGTCTATTGGACCTTAAGAAAGGTAAGGAAATTACTTGGGTTTCTTTAGAATTTATTTATGTGCTTGAAAATATTTAAGGGAAGTGTTCCTAAATCACCATAGTTTTGATGAGTGAAAAGGGTAGGAAGGTTGGTATTGTAACATATATTTTTAAAGCGGGATGTAATGTGGGTGTATGCACGACAACCTAAGAGAAAGTGATTTTCATATTCAACCCTCTTAGTGTCACAAAGATGACAAGTTCTTTCAACCCATGACATTTTAGGAATTGTCCAACACCCTATTTCACTATGAATCTCGTGAGAGTTTGTCCTTATTTTGGCAATGTTGATTTTCTTGTTTACACTAGTCAAAACAGATAGATAATTTTAATTTTCTAGATTAGGGTTGATCACCTCCTTATAGTACCTTATCTTCTCTTATCATCTAATTCTTTATCACACACAATTTCTCCTAAAATTTAGATGCAATAATATTCTTAATATTATTGTTATTCTGCATAATGGCTTCTTCTTTTAGACCCCAATGATTCGTCCAAGGCTTGGAATACTTATGTCAGCCTCTCTTTAGTCGTAGGTGGTTTTGAATCCAGTTTGAAGAAATATTAGGAAGCCTCTTGTCTTCTATATTTTTTTATCTTTGTCTTGTACATTAGATACATAATCATATGAGTTATCTTGATGGGGGAAAGACTCACTTCTATTAGGAGGATAGTATAGGGTGTATTTCCTTTGATTAGGATATTATAAGTTATAAAACACTTTTGGATTTTCTTTATCTTTCTCCACAATTATCTATAGATGCTAAAAATCCAAACTTCATCGTATAAGATATCATTTGTGACAAGAGTCTTAAAGAGGATTTTTCTCTTATCCCATAGCAAAAATTCCACTGCTTTTACAACTGTGTCCAAGCCTATAATAAGCTTTCCACCCTCCATTTATCCTTTTCTCAATGTTATAGTTCCAACTGAGCTTGTGATGAACACTGATTCTGAGGTATTTGTATGAAGTTGCTTCCTCCGAGTTGTTTTCATCATACACAAAATTATTGTAAGTGATTTTTTAAATTTAATTATCATGACCTTTGTTTTGTCAGTGTTAATAGTCATACCAACACTAGAGCATAAATCCTTTATATTTTTTAGTTGCTTGTGAAGATCATATGGAATCCTCACCAAAAGAACAATAGCATCACCGTAAAGAAGGATGATGATGACTATAAAAACTATAGTTGAGCCGACACAACCTACTTCTTCCAACAACCTTCTAACTTATCAATGTGTATGTCAAAAAGGGTAGGGGACATGGAACAACCTTGTTTAGCTCCTATATTACAATTAATATCTTATGGCAAACCCTCAGTGTTCCTAAACTTGGAAAAAACATTCTCATACAACCTTATCGTGGGAGCTCTCATCTCGAAAGGAAATTTTATCTCCTTTATCATATTCAAAAGGTTATTCTTGGGCATTGTGTCAAAATCTTTTATGAAGTCAAGGAAACAACACAAGAGATAGGTCACTGAAATACAAAGTTGATATAAAAATATTTGGATTAAGGTGGATATTGAGATATTTTATTTATGTCTAACATTAAAATATTTTTTGTTAATAATATATTTTTTAAATGCCACGTGTCAACTCCATGTTAAGCATGGAAGGAATTACACATCAATCTCCCTCATACTGTAGTTAGCAATGCACATGCAAAATGTTGTAACCATAATATAATTGCTTCACACACACATACACACACACATATGGACGAAATCATAGGAAACCCTCTAAGTACTTCCCTGCATTTTGTAGATGGTAAATGGGGTAAATAGGGTAAACCATCCGACCAAAGCATGAAGAGCTATATATATACATATTTCCTGTCAAAATATTTTATTGATGGTCGACATTGAATTTTTTTTTTTAAATGTCATGTGTCAACTCCATGTTAAGCATTGAAGGAATTACACATTTCCCTCATCGCTAGATTGAGAAAGCACCTATATGTGGAATAAGAAATTTTTACTTTCAATTAAGGTGGACATTAAAATATTTTATTTATGGCGATATTGAATATATTTATGTTATTTTTTTTGTTATGAATATTTTTTTGAATTCCATGTGTAGATTCCATATTGAGAATGAAAATAATTACACATTTCCCTCATACAAGACTGTAAAAAGTGTCTTTCAACACAACAATTATTTGTTTTAATTTTAATTTTTTTTCAAAACATTATGTAACTTTTATTACTAAATTTTGTATAAAATTATATATATATATA
>JZKD02S1784914.1:328448-342558 GCA_000966675.3 Picea glauca | reverse complement strand
ATAAGATTGACCCTCTCAAACAATACATTTGGATAGAAATTTTAGACACCAATGCTAAGAAGATGTATATAGCAATTTGTTATTTTGCACCTATTAATTCTTCTTTTTATAAGAAAAACAATCTAGATAACAATTGTCCCTATAATAATTTAGAAGAAGATATTAATTGTTTGAAAAATGAAGGTAATATTCTCCTGCTAGGAGACTTTAATTCTAGGACTACAACTAAACAAGCTACTCTTTTAAGTAATGACTCCAACCATAATCCTTTATGGCTAGATGAGGACCCTGTTTTATCTAATAGCTACAAAAGAAGCTCTTAAGACCTAATTGAGAATTTGTTTGGTACTGAGTTGGTCAAGCTCTACAGCTCTTAAGACCTAATAATTTGCAATGGAGTGATGAAGTGGCCAAACTCTAACCAAATGACTTATATTCATGGGCTAGGTAGTAGTGTTGTAGATTATGTGATGTCTGATATTCTCGTTTCCAACCAAATAACAACTTTTGGCCTTTTAAATGACCATGATCCTAACTCCGATCATAAACCTTTAACCCTAACTCTAAACTTTTCCATGCATAGGAGCACCATTGAAGAGAATTCTGATAATGAAAGGAATTTGTGCTTTGACAAAAGTAAAGTTGACATTTTCTTAAAGGATTTAAATAGTAAATTAAATCTCCTAACTTATAAGGACAACATTGAATAACTCTATCATAATTTTACAACTACCATTTCCACTTCTATTAACAAGTTCTCTTTCAAGGTGTCCTATAAAAATAATAATAGAATGGCCAACCCTTGGTATGATAAAGATTGTAAAATTGCTAGGAAATCCATTAGGGGTGCTTCTAATGAGTCCTTAAAACTCAATAATATCAATACGTACAAAGCCTTAATTAAAAAGAAAAAAAGGTACTATATCAATAAAAGGAAAGATAAAATTTCACAACTATATAAGTTGGATCCTAAGAAGTTCTGGAGCCAAATTATAAAATGAAATACTAAATAAAATAATAGGATTCCCTTAAGGGACTGGAATTCCTATCTTAAAAGTATTTACAAGTTCCATAATGCCATGGACACCATTCCTATTGTCCCTACAAAGGACAAAGTTTTTTCTTTATATGACGTAGAGTTTGGGGTTAAGCGGCTTGCAAATGGGAAAGATAAGGATATTGAAGGCTACCAAAATGAAATTTTTAAAATTGGAGGGCCAATCCGTATCCCTCACATACACAAGCTCTTCAATTTAGCAGTCAAGATAGGCTTCCCTAAACCCTGGATGCAAATAATCATTTTTCCTATTTTTAAAAATGGGGATAGAAACATTCCCTTTAATTATAGGACCATTATTATTAGCCCGATTTTAGCCAAGATTTATGGAATTATTTTGGGAAAGAAGATTAACCTTTGGTTAGAAAGTCACAGTAAAAGAGATAAAGTCCAGGTCGGGTTTAGGAGATATCATTCAACTATGGACCATCTTGTTACCTTTAGGATCATTGCAGAGGAGTTCTGCAATATTAAAACCAATCTTTTTTTTTTGTTTTGTTAACTTTAGAAAATATTTTGACATGGTTCCTAGGAAAAACCTTTAGAATAGGTTGGAAGAGATAAAAGTGCCTCTCAAGTTGAGGGTTGCTGCAATAAGGATGTATGAGAATGTTATTGCTATGTTTTTAAACATTGAGGCTTGGTCAAAAGAGATTAACTACAATATTGGAGTCAAACAAGGTTGTCCCTTGTCCCCTGCCCTTTTTGGCATTTACATTGACAAGTTAGAAGATTTCTTGGAGAAAATAGGTTGTGTCGGACCTACTCTCACTGGTCTAGTCATCAATCTTCTTCTTTATGCCAATGATATCGTTCTTATGGGAAAGAGTCCCCGTGATCTTGAAAACCAACTAAGAATCCTCAAGGATTTTTTCTCCAATATGGGTATGATTGTTAATACTGATAAGACTAAGGTCATGATTATTAAATCCAATAAGATCCCTTATGATACCTTCATATATGAAAACAAAAAATTGGAGGAAGTGACTTTGTTAGGTTCCTAAACCGCACATAGGTAGAACAATATATTCGGATGTAATAAAGGTCAATATTAATAAGGCCTTTCAATAAAATAGAATAAGGCGGATGTAGGAATACCTAATAGAAGATTCCACTTCTAGAAGGATCTTCCTCTAGATGCTTATTTTTAGTATAAATAGGAGTCGAGGGTATGAGAACCCTAGCTTGGATATTATTGTAATAGAGCTCTGCTCAACTGGAGGTTTCCCCCTTGAAGAGGACTGTGAACATTTCTTTCAGATTCAAAGTGCTATTTCTATTGTTATTCTTATATCATTTCAATGTTATTGTGGTGAATGTTTTAGTTATATTGTTGTTATTATGCCATTACTAGCATTTTATTTCAGTTCTGCATGCATTTTATATCTAGTATATTACAAGTGGTATCAGAGAACTTTCCTCGGTAGAAAGTGTGGGTTAAATTTTTTTTTAGGGTAGAGACGTATTCTGGCGTCTTTAAGCCACAGATATCTGTTGTTACACACATAAACCTGTGGTTGAGGGATTCATACATGCAGAAAATACAAGTGGTACTTAAGCACACATCTGTTGGCCACCCTTGTAACCCTTGTTGGTACCCCTTCGAGTGGTAGCGCATCAGATAGCACTTGTGTATGGATGGGCCTAGATTACATGTAGCCCTCTTTAGATAAATTGATCAATCGCCTGACTGCTATAGTGTCACCAAGAACAACGCTTGGGAAGATACTCTCTAGTACCTGGGTAGTCGATTAGTACGGCTAAGGGTACAATCTATCCTCCTTAGTTAGTGCCCTGAGATATTGGGCCGAGTACTACTGTTGGACCCCACACGTATATCAGAGAGCTATAGCACAGGGAAAACTCTTGTCTGTAGAACCCTTGAATACCTAACCCTTGGGGGACAAAAACATAAACAAATTAAAACAAACAAGATCTATTGTCACGCAACTATGTTCAGGTTGCCAAGTAAATACACATTAATTTCTGGTTAACCATTTGGGCATTTCCTCTCTGTAGTATTCTTCAGACCAGAGTGTAACTCTGTAAAAAACAAAAAGAGTCTGGAATTTTTTTCACCATTATTTGAGACCTATTCCATTGGATTCATCTCTTCGTCCTTATCACATTCATCCATATCATTTTTTCGGCCAAAGTTTTTTACCCCGCCCACCCCTTTTCAATTTCCTCATCCTCATGGCCCATACTCATAGCCAAGACTTGGAAGCTCACTTCAACACTTTGCAATCTGGTCTCATTGAGACCCAATAAGAAGTGAAACAACTCAGTGCCAATGTTTCCACCATCAATACAACCATGTAGTCCTCAATGGGGAAAACCAAACAAGACCTCACCACCTAGCTTGAATCAGTCTTTTTGGCACTCTACACCAAACTGCATATCCCTACAGATATCCCTTCCTCTTCCTCACCTCCACATACTAAAGGTGTCCATTCCTCTCATTCCCATACCTTGCAGAACCATCACTTTCAACGTTACCTATGCCTTCCATGGGTGGATGTGACCAAATTTGATGGTTCGGACCCCATTGGTTGGGTAACCCAAATGGAACATTACTTCTCTTTATACGACATTACAGATGACTTGGTCAAACTCCGATATGGTGTTCTCCATCTAGATCAAGAACGTTGGCAATGGTGGCAATGGAGAAAAACTTCTCGTCAAGGGTATATTGCTTGGACACACTTTGTGGCAGAGATTTATGAATGCTTTGACACTGACACCAACCATTTGGGCCGTTTGAAAAAACTGAAACAATTAGGAATAGTGGAAGACTTTATAGCTACCTTTGAGCGCCTAGCTTTTAGAATAGAGGGCATGTCTAATGCCTTTTTTCGAGAGTGTTTTATTAGCAGCCTCAAGGATGAAATTTGGGCCCATGTCCTTATGGCTCAGCCTGAGAGTTGGGTGGAGGCTACCAAAAGAGATAAAGAAGCACAATAGGTTGTATCTTCTCAAAACCGCAAACCCTCCTTTATCCCTCTCCCTAAACCAGTAAATCCCACTGCTCCCTCTACTCCACTAAAGATCCAAAAATTGACCAAGGCTGAAATGGTTGAATGCCAACTCAAAGGCCTTTGTTATAATTGTGATGACAAATATTTCCCGGACCACAAGTGTAAAGAACAAAATCTTTTTATGGCCATCTCTGAGGAGATTTCAGAAGAAGACGAAGAAACTCCCTCTGTTTCTAAGTCACCTGAATCCACTGACATAACCCCTCCCTCAGACCCTCCCGAAGTAGAACCGGTCATTTCCCTCAATGCTTTCACTGGCTTTTCCACTCCCCAAACCCTCAAGCTAATCAGTTACATCAAGAATAGGAAGGTCATCATTCTAGTTGATAGTGGTAGCACCCATAATTTTATTCATTGCCGCATTGCCCAAGAAACTCATTGCTACATCCATGCCATCAATAATTTCCAAATCATGACTGCCAATGGTGGTTCCATGAAATGTGGAGGGCGTTGTGAAAATGTGCGTCTCCAAATTGGTGACTACCACCTGAAATCCCATATGTTTGCTATTGACATGGGAGGTTGTGACATTGTGTTGGGTGCATACTGGCTAAGGAATTTGGGTCCCATTCTCATGGATTTTAAAGGCTTAACGATGCAATTCGACCAGGAGGGCCACCAATATAAGTTCCAAGGAATCATTGTCGGTTCACCTGAGATCATTAGTTCCCATCGCATGGAAAAGCTGCTCAAAAAGGGTCATTCTGGTGTTATCACCCAACTCCATGTCATACAAGCAATAGAGACACCCTCAGTACCACAAGACCTCCAAGCCATCATTTCTAAACATCAATTGGTCTTTTCCACTTCCCAAGGCCTCCCTCCTTCTCGTCGTGTTCATGATCATTCCATTCCCCTTGTACCCGGAAGCCTTCCTCCCAATATTTGTTCGTATCATCACCCCTTTTCCCAAAAAAATGAAATTGAGAAAATGGTCCAGGAACCCCTTAATGCAGGTGTTATCCACCCTAGTGCGAGACCCTACTCATCTCCTGTGGTCACGGTCCTAAAGAAATATGGTTCTTGGCGAATGTGTCCTGACTTCCGTGCCCTCAACAAACTTACTATCAAAGACAATTTCCCCATTCCTATCATTGATGACCTTCTGGATGAATTGAGTGGCACCCAATTCTTCATTAAACTTGATCTTCGTTCGGGCTACCACTAGATACATATGAAATAGGCAGGCATTCCCAAGACTTCCTTTAGAACTCATGAGGTCCACTATGAGTTTTTGGTCATTCCCTTTGGCTTGTGTAATGCCCCCTCCACCTTCCAAAGCCTCATGAATCATGTCTTCCATCCTTTTCTCCGCCATTTTGTCTTAGTTTTCTTTGATGATATCCTGATCTATAGAAAAACCTGGACAGACCATCTTGCTCATGTGGATCGAGTTCTCCACCTACTCTCTCAGCACCAACTTTTCCTGAAATAGTCTAAATGTGCTTTTGGTGCCTAAGAAGTAGAATAATTGGGTCATATGCTTGGAAAAGATGGCATCAAGGTGGATCCTAAAAATATTGAAGCTATGCAATACTGGCCTCACCCAAAGACTCTTAAGATCTTGCATGGATTTCTAGGCTTAACAGGGTATTATCGCAAGTTTGTTAATAATTATGGGAAGATTGCAGTACCTCTCACTACTCTCCTCAAAAAGAAATCTTTCACTTAGACTCCATCCATTGCTCAAGATTTTCAGACCTTAAGGATGTCCATGTGCACCACTCCAGTCCTCGCCCTTCCCGATTTCACAAAGAACTTTGTCTTGGAATGTGATGCCTCGGGGAAAGGAATTGGTGTTGTCCTTATGAAAGAGGGTCAACCTTTGGCCTTTACTAGCAAGAAACTATCTAAAAGAAATCTGGGAAAATCCATCTATGAAAAGGAAATGTTGGCTATTCTGAATGTCATGAATCTGTGGTGTCCTTATCTATTGGGGCAATGTTTCCAAATTAAGACAGACCATCAAAGCCTCAAGTATTTCCTCCCTAGAACAACAAAAATGGGTGACTAAACTCTTTGGATATGACTATGAGATCATTTATAAGAAAGGCAAAGACAATGTGGTTGCAGATGCACTTTCCCACAAATATGAAGATGAAGGATCCCTTTTTTCTCTTTCATTCATTGTACCATATTGGCTCCAAGCCGTTCGCCAGGAATGGCTAAAAGATCCCAAAAGTTTGCAGTTGATCCACCAATTGCAGTCCAAGGCTCCAGCTTCCCCAGGGTACTCTTGGCTCCATGAGGAACTTCGATACAAAGTCCATTTGTATTTAAGTAAACAATCAAAGTTTAAATCCATGGTACTTTCTGAGCTTCATGCTACACCCACAACAAGGCACTCTTAGTTCACCAAAACCTATGACAGGGTCAAACATTCCTTTTTCTGGGATGTCATGAAGCAAGACATTCATAATTTTGTAGTTGAATGTGATGTGTGTCAACGTAACAAGGGAGAAACAGTCAAATCGTCGGGCACACTACAACTGCTCTCGATTCCACCTGCTATTTGGAAGGATATATCTATGGATTTTATTACCAGCTTACCCAAATCGGGCAATAAATCCGTCATCATGTTGGTTGTTGATCACCTTTCCAAGTATGCTCATTTATGTGCCATTCAACCGTTTATAGCATCCACTGTGGCTCAAATCTTCATGGATCAGGTCTTCAATCTTCATGGCATGCCTCACTCTATTGTTTCTGATTGCGACCCAACTTTCACAAGCAATTTTTGGCAAGAACTGTTCAATATACAAGGCACCGAATTGCATCTCAGCACAACTTATCATCCCCAGACTGATGGCCAAACAGAAGTTGTCAACAAGTGTTTGGAAACATATTTGAGGTGTTTTGCCTCTGAAAAGAAAAATTAGTGGGCTCAATGGTTACCCCTAGCTGAATGGTGGTACAACACTTCATACCATACAACTACACACATGATTCCTTTTGAAGCGATATATGGACAGAAGCCACCTTCAATTCTCTCGTACTTACCGGGTGCCTTGAAGGTCTAGGCAGTTGACCTAACACTTAAATCTCGAGTGTCTATTCTCTGTACCCTCAAAGAGAATTTGGTCATGGCAGAGAATCACATGAAGCAACAAGCAGATCAAGGTCACTCTAAATGTCAATTTGCAGAAGGGAATCAGGTGTTTCTTCAACTGCCACCTTACAAGTAAAATTCCCTCAAGGCCAAGCATTTTCAGAAGCTAGCACCCAAGTTTTATAGTCCTTATACCGTACTCAAGCATCTGGGACAAGTCACCTATCAATTAGCTTTGCCCAACAATTCGAAGCTACGTCCTATTTTTCATGTTTCATGCTTAAAGAAGGTGATTGGAGCTAAGTGCCAAATTCAAACCAACCTTTCAGAGTTAGTTGAAGAAAGATCCATTTGTCTATAGCCAGAAGTAGTTTTGGACCAATCTGAGCATCGCCTACACCAGAGAACCATCAAGGAAGTGCTAGTACAGTGGAAAGATACAACTTCAGGAGAGTCCACTTGGGAACCAGCTACCATTCTCTAGCAATTTCCTCATCTCAAGCCTTCAGGACAAGGTTGTTTTTAAGGGGGCGGACATGTTAGGGTCCTAACCTGCACATAGGTAGAACAATATATCCGGATGTAATAAAGGTCAATATTAATAAGGCCTTTCAATAAAATAGAATAAGGCGGATGTAAGAAGACCTAATAGAAGCTTCTCCTTCTAGAAGGATCTTCCTCTAGATGCTTCTTTTTAGTATAAATAGGATTCTTGGATATTATTGTAATAGAGATCTTCTCAACTAGAGTTTTCCCCCTCAAAGAGGCCCGTGAACATTGCTTTTAGATTCAAAGTGTTATTTTTGTTGTTATTCTTATATAATTTCAGTGTTATTGTGGTGAATGCTCTTGTTATATTGTTGTTATTCTGCCATTACTAGCATTTTATTTCAATTATTCATACATTTTATATCTGGTATATTACAGACTTCATACAAATATCTTGGAATTGATATTCACGACAAGCTCAATTGGAATTATAGCATTGAGAAAACGATTATTGGGGGATGGAAATCTTATTATGGGCTTGAAAACAATTGTAAATCAGATGATATTTGGAGTTGGGATAAGAAGAAAATCCTCTTTGAGACTCTTGTTTCACCTGTTATTCTTTATGGATGTGAATTTTGGGGCTGTAGTATCTCTCGTGAATCATGGAGAAAGATAGAACAAATACAAAATAATTTTATAACCTATAATCTCAAAATTAAAGGAAATATGCCCTATCCCATCCTCCTCTTAGAAAAAATCCTCTCCCCCATTGAGATCATGGCTATGACTAGATACCTAATGTATAAGAACAATTTAAACAACATGGAAGACAAGAGGCTTCCTAAAATTACTTCAAAATCAAGTCATAACCACCATCGACTCAAGAGAGGATGGCATAAAGATGCATGGTCTTGGCTAAAATATTGGGCAATCATGGAAGACAACATTTTTAAGAATAAAGATAGTATTAAAAAAAAAGTCAAATCAAAATTTAAGGAGAAAATGTGGTGTGATAAAGAGTTAGAGGTGTTATCACACTAAATTGCCTTAGGTATTTTATCTTGTTTTCATTCCTTTTTTAAGCCTTAGATTTTAATTTCTTTGAAATTTTCATCCATATATTAGTTTATGATTAGTAGGACCCCTTAGATGATTAAATTTTTGAGTTTTATCTCTAGTTTGATCCTCAAATTGATTTTTGATCCCTGAACCATTTTAGCTTTTGATTTATTTTTGGTCTCTTTCATGACTTGTCTCTAGGTCGATCACTCCCATTGTTAAACTGATTTGACACCTCTTCCTCTTCACTCATGATCTTGTAGGCATGCCTCATTGTCCTTGCTTACCTGTCCAATCACATTTTGGAATGGAAGCACTACCTAGTCATCAGGTAGTTCTGTAGCACTTATCACATTCATCATACTTCCACCTCGAGTCATGATTGCCACAACTGATGTCATGTCCCTTGTTTTCAGTTCTATAATTCGGTTAAAGACGCCTTCAAATATATTTCATTTATGAGCCTTGGTAATGGTTTTTAATTTTGAAAAACTCAACAGTGTTGCACTGCACAAATTCGCAAGTTCTGATCAGGCGATCGCATGTCAACCAAATATGATGCTGAGAAAGATTCTAGGGCCGAAGTTTTCGAAATATCATCCTAATATTTTGTTGAAGATTCCAACAGGTGTCTACTCCACAGGTATCCTGTGTCTCCCCCCTCTACATATTAATTTTCACAAGAAATTTGCGCTCGGGTTTTGGTTTTCCAAGTTTGTATAGTCGTAAGGGACTCATATTTGCATGATAGCCTTGTCTTATTTCTTTTTCAGACCTGTATCTTCATTTCTTGTGTCTAAATCAGTTTATTGCTTCCTGCCTTAGCCATTGAAATCACAACCTTGTAAATATCCTATCCTCTATGTATGTGTTGCGCTACCCAGAGGCGTTTCTTAAACCCTCTCTGCCTCCCTTTCTTCCTTTCATCATTGGATTTTAGTGTTTTTTACTCATTGCAAAGAGCCAATTTTGGATTTCCCCTCACTGTTTACACTCAAGAGTATATGCACAAGCCTGAGGGTATAATTCCTAAAGTCGAGCTTGGCTTACTAGCATCAGTCTGTCTAAAAGGGTCATCCTTACATATTTGAAGCCCTATTCAAAGCCTTCCTGATCATTACCATCCCTTAAGCCTTTTAAAATTCCTCATTATTATCCATGGAGACTACTCAATTGAGCAAGACACACAAAGGTGGAAAGGTGGTTAGGACAGAACCGATCGACATGCATCTTTTTGATACAGAGCCCATGGCAAGAGAGGCCTTTCAAAGAGTAGGTGCCTCTCTTTCTATCAAAACATGCAAAGAGGCCATCCAGAGGTAGCAAGACATTTTTCATTACAGTTTGATGGCAGGAAAACCAAGGTTGGGGATTTGGATTTTGAGGTGACTGAAGCCTCTATTTCAGCTGCAACAGGGACCCCCATTATAGGTGAAAAGTGGTTCAAAGCCATGGCTTTGAGTTCAACCTATGCAAAATATCTTTTTAAGCCTGAATATCAAGCCAATGATTTGTCCAGAAGTATGCCAAGGAGTCAGCTGATTGAACAATTTGACATATTATTGAATATCATACAGAGATATTTTACTTGTGAAGGGAGATTTAACACATTGTACCAGTACCATATAAGTTTGTTGCTACATTTTACTGGTAAGGTTGAGATGAATATTCCCTATTACCTATTGAGGAGTATGGGTAAGATGTCAGACAGAATACAAGACAAATCCAAAGATGTGGATTCTTGCCTTTTCCACTCTAGATTAATCAGAATGCTACTCTATGAGGAATTAGATAAGAAAGAGATTTCATGGGAGCATTTTGTTTTTACCTCTCATTTCAAGTTGTATCTAGCACCAACTCCTCAATCACAGAAGGAAAGTCCTTTGTCACCCACTAGTTCTACTAAAGCAGGGACCAATAGGAAGAGAAAGGGCAAAGCCCCTGTTCAATTTTTAGAGATCAACAAGCAGGTCATAGAAGCTAAGGAGGAAGTTTGTCCTTCTCCACACAGATATTTTTCACCACCTCCTCCACCAGGGTTAAAAGAGGTGCCTTCTTCTACCAAAGCTACATCCAAGAGAGGGAAGAAGCTTCTCTTTCACTATTCTCCTCTAGCAGTCGAAATCAAGGATAAAAGACCTTTTACAAGGTCATCAATTCCTAAGGAGGTTTTCAAAGAACAGTCCTTACCAAAAACCCCTATTCAAAAGAAGAAGGGAAAAAGCATAGAAAATCCTGTGGAAGAAAAGAAAGAAGCCTTTGTACAGAAAGGGAAAGGTAAAGGTACTAAAAGACATTTGGAGAGAAAAGATGAAACCTCTATGAAAGACTTTGAGAAGCATGTGATAAGAAATGAAGAAAATCTTGTGCAGAGGAAGAAAGGTAAAAGCAAAGCCACCAAGAAAACTAATGAGGTGGACAAGACACTTCCCATGCAGGTGGAAGAGGAGACTGAGAAAAAACCTCTTGAGACTATGCATAACATTACTTCTCCTAGCAATCATACCTTCAAGAGACTTATCAGGCAGCTTAAAGATGCAAGAAAGGAAGTGGCTCAATTGAAAAAGGAAGCCATGTATGATAGAGCCAAGATGACAGAGCTTATGGATGGCTACAGTCACACCCTTGGCTTGGCAAGGTTTGCAACAAGAAGGGCCCAACCCCTTCATAGACAGCTAAAGAATCTTTATATATAGAACAAAGGCTTCCAATGTCATAACAGGAAGCTAAAGGAAGAGCTAAAGCACTTTCAAGATGAGGTAGCCCAAATAAATTTATAGGTGTTGGTTGAAGTTGCCATTGAGGATGACAAACCAGCAGCTAAGGAGAGCACAACTACATTGAAGAATCCTATCAATGCTAAGAAGAAGAAGTTTGTTGTGTCAATTGAAGATTCTCTTTCTATGAGAAGGAGTGTGAGGTTAAGTAACAAAATGAAAAAATAGTTGGTAAAAGGTAAGACCCATTTTTTAGGATGGTTCCTTTTTGGGGGGGTTAACTGATATGCAAATATTATCTCTTCCATCTATATAGGCTTCTAAGCATTTAGCTATCTGGATTTTGAGTTTTTTCTAAGTGCTAGCTTCACCCAGTGGTAAAGGACACTAGCTATTGTACGGTCAAGGGATCTAATAAAATGGTTTTGTCATCATGAAAGAACACAAAATGCTCTACACATGTTCAAGATTGAAGGCGTTTCATTTTTGGCAATGCTACCCAAACCTATACACAAACGCAATGTAAGTGGCGCTACCTAATGGCGCTACCTAATATTGGGTAGAGAACAGAGTTAGCACATAGACATAGCATAAGTGGTGCTAAATAATATTTGGCAGAGAATATAATTTCCATACAGGTGCAACATAGTGGCGCTAATGATCTAGGTGGATATCGATGGCAACCCACCTTTTCCGACTGGCTCAAAACAATTTTCTAGCAATTTTGGCAATTTACTATTTTTAGTACGTTTTAACTTAAGCGGCCATTTTGAGGGCCTAAATGAAGGTTTTTCATTATTTAGGTTCTCAATAATATTTGAACACATAATTGAACCCCCAAAATGAATCTCCTCGACAATACCTTTCAAATGCGCTATCACACTCCTAAAACAGAAATCGTATACAAAAGTTACGACCCCAGAAAGTTGATGTACTAACTTACCCAAACGTGCCCACATGACCTTTAGCGCTTCATCTCCTAGGGTTAGGTTTTTGGATTTATAGGGTTTTTGGCATTCCTTTTTATTGTAAAAATTCCTTGAGTGCCTCATTGTACTCATCTTCTTGCAAATGCGAGTAGCTTCCACATCTCTTCTCAGAGATAAGCTACCACCATTCTAGCGAGTCTTTCACTCTGTATTTTTACAGTCTCTGTACATTTATTTCACTAATAGAAATCATGTATTACTATATATCTGTGTTTATGGTTGCATCTCTGATAAATTAATGTTATATTATTGAATATCTGTGATATCTCTGTTCATTTCTTTATTATATCTCTGCTTGCATTTCGTGCCAAAAATAATCTAGATCAGTGGTATCAAAGTAGGCTATTCTTTATCATTTTTTTTTCAGTGCATGTCCCTGAGGAGGTCCGAGTATAGCAAGCTAGGTCTCAAGATTGTCTATATTGAGGACAATCACTCTTTCACACCCAAGAAACCCTCAATGGCAGAAGAAAAGAAAAATGTCAGAGCAGACAATCCTATCAATCTGTTGCTCGAGCAAGCTCTCACGCGACAGAGGGACGAAATGATGGATAATTTTTCCCACATCCTTCAATGCCTATAGATAGCAACAGGTGCATCTTCATCAAGCGACCACTTTGGAGGTACCTTTACTTTCAAGGTACAAGTTAATTTTGATATTCCTGTATTTGAAGGACAGATAGATGCAGAAGCCCTAGACAAATGGTTAAATCTACTAGAAGTTTATTTCTCTGTTCTCAAATTTTTCGAAAAAGAAAATATCCCCTCCGCACTCCTTAAATCTCTTCCCCATGTCAAACATTGGTGGGAAACTTATTGGGAGAATATTTCCACAGAAGAGTCTAAAATATATGGGACCGATCCCACTTGAGTGTTTTTTGTGGATGCGGTAAAGGAACAATATTACCCTGTTGGAAACTATGAGGACCAGTACATGAGATGGACCACACTGCGGCAAGAGAGGGGCCAAGAAATTCTGGATTTCACCAATACCTTCCATGATTTGCGCACTAAGATGGGTATCAAAGACTCCGAGAAACATTTGCTTCTCAAATACCATGGGGCTCTACATAGATAAATCCATACTGAAATGGATTTTCTGGACATCTCATCACTCGGTGTTGCTTATCGATATGTTGTTAAAATCGAGCAGAAATTTAAGCACCAAAACAAATAGGAGTTACAAAGACAGCCCTAACAAACAGTCTCCCAAAAACTAGTCCAAGACACAGGAAAAGAAGGGTCAGGGGAGGACAAAGAAGGGCACCAGAAAATGGTGCGAGTTCCACAAAATACCCTAGAACAACACCGATGAATGTCGCTTAAAAAAATCATTGGTGGCTGAGATCAAAGACAAATAGCCGAACCCTAATTTAGAATCCGATTCTGAAAATAATGGTAGAGGATAGATCATTAATGCAGACCCCACTGCTATTGTTGCGACTGCAGCAATTCAACCAGAAGAACCAACAGATCTTGAAGATGGGTGTTGGGTATGTGTTATATTCTTTGCACAAGTAGTAGTGTTTGAGTGCCTGCACCAGGCGCGTAGGGGGGTGCAGGGGGAAGCGCCCCCGAAAAATCTTTTTTTTGGGCCAACATATTTTCGCCGGGCCGACATATTTTCGGGACGACATATTTCCGGGACCACATGATATTAGGTGGTTTTTCGGCACATGGTTTTTTGCCGATGGTTTTCTATTTCCGGT
>JZKD02S1784914.1:290051-324822 GCA_000966675.3 Picea glauca | reverse complement strand
TCATTGGGTTAGGGTTTTGGATGCCGCTGGCTCCTATATGTATATTGTATTGTAAACAATGTAACACAATGTGTATCAATATAATATATGTTGGTTTTCCCGGTTTGGGTCTCCAAGTGAAAAATCTCTGTGTAATGTTTGTATTTGCCATTGTATCTTTTCTGTTCTTTTCTGAATATCTGTTTGCAGTAGATATTGTACAAGGTTAGAATTTACAATGGGGAGCACCTTTTTCATTCACAAATGTGGGTGAAGGGGACCCCACTGCATTTTATTGTTGATAGCGGAAGCCATAAGAAGCTCATCTCAGTAGAGGTCATCAAACAGTTGGTATTGTCGACAACACCACACCTACAACCATACAACATTGGGTGGCTTCGCTAAGGATGATATCTCTGTGTCAGCTAGTGATTTCAATTGTCATACGGCATCCAACCATTGAAGGATGAGGTATTATGTGATGTTTCCCCACTAGATGTCTATGATGTTCTCTTGGAACAACCATATATGTGGAAGTGCCATGTTGTTTATGAGTGTCAACTCCGTAGTGTCATTGTTACTTTGGGGGGTCATCTCTAAAAAATACCAGAGGTAGTTCCGACTATTGTTCTACCTAAAAAGTGCCACAAGGTAGTATCTCATATTGTAAAATTTAGTTTCTTCACAATCTGTTCAAAAGGAGAAAAGGACACTGCAACCACTACAGCCTCACCCCAAGCACATTCTATCCAAAAGAAGTAGGTTGACAAGGCTGCAACAAAGCACAAAGATTCCTTCTACACACTTTCCTCTAATGTATCTCAACTTGTTGAACATCCTCAGCCTCAAAAGGTTCTTGACATACTTCCACAAACTGAGCAGTGTGATGTCTCCAACAATACAAGAAACTCACTAAGATGCAGATCCAACAAACTCTTTTCCCTCTCTCCTGAGAACTCAACGCAATGGATACCATTGCTTCCTAAAGAGGGAGGATTGATCCAACTGTATATTGGTGGCCACCCACCTTTTCCAACTGGCTCAAAATAGTTTTCTATCAATTTTGGCAATTTACTATTTTTAGCAGGTTTTAACTTACGGGGCCATTTTGAGGGCCTAAATGAAGGTTTTTTGTGATCGATATTCTCAATGATAACTAAATGCATGTTTGAGCCCGCAAAATGAATCTCATCGACAATACTTTCCAACGAGCTATCACACGCCTAAAATGGAGATCGTATGCAAACGTTACGACCCTAGGAAGTTGATGTACTAACTTACCCAAACGAGGCCCACATGACTTTTGGCACTTCATCTCCTAGGTTTAGGTTTTTGGATGTCTAAGTTTTTTGGCATTCCTATTTATTGTAAAAATTCCTTGAGATCCTCATGGTACTCATCTTCTTGCGAATGCGAGTAGCCGTCACATCTCTTCTCAGAGATAAGCTGCCACCATTCTAGTGAGTCCTTCACTCTGTATTTTTACAGTCTCTATACATTTATTTCACTAATAGAAATCATGTATTACAGTATATATGTGTTTATGTTTGCATATCTAATAAATTCATGTTATATTATTGAATATCTTCGATATCTTTGTTCATTTATTTATTATATCTTCACTCGCATTTCGCGTGGAAAATAATCTAGATCAGTGGTATCAGAGCAGGTTGTTCTTGATCATTTTTTTTTTCAACGTATGTCCCCGATGAGGTCCGAGTATAGCAAGTTGGGTCTCAATATTGTCTGTCTTGAGGACAATCATTCTTGCACACCAAAGAAACCCTCAATGGCGGAAGAAAAGAAAAATGACAGAGCAGACGATCCTATCAGTTTGTCACTTGAGCAAGCTCTCACGCGACAGAGGGACCAAACGATGGAGAATTTTTCCCACATCCTTCGATGCCTGCCGATAGCAACATGCACATCTTCATCAAGAAGCCACTTTGGAGGCACCTCCCCTTTCAAGGTACAAGTTAATTTTGATATTCCTATATTTGAAGGACATATAGATGTAGAAGCCCTATATAAATGGTTAAATCTGCTAGAAGGTTATTTCTCTGTTCACAAATTTTTCGACAAAGAAAATATCACCTTCACACTCCTTAAAGCTCTTCCCCATGTCAAACATTGCTAGGAAAATTATTGGGAGAAAAGTTCCACAAAGGAGTCTGAAATATATGGGGTCGATCCCACTTGGGATTTTTTTTGTGGATGTAGAAAAGGAATAGTATTACGTTGTTGGAAACTATGAGGACTAGTACATGAGATGGATAACACTGCGGAAAGATAGGGGCCAAGAAGTACCGGAGTTCACCAATACCTTCCATACCTTGCGCACCAAGTTGGGTATCAAATACTCCGAGCGACATTTGGTTATGAAATATTGTGGGGCTCTACATAGATACATCCAGACTGAAATGGATTTTATGGACATCTCATCACTTGGTGCTGCTTATCAATATGTTGTTAAAATCGAGCAAAAATTTAAGCACCAGAACAAACGAGAGTTTGGGTATGCAAATCCGCAACAACCAAAGTATGACAAAGATGGACCTAACAAATAGTCTCCTGAAAACTAGTCCAAGACACAGGAAAAGAAGGGTCATGGGAAGACAAAGAAGGACATCGAAAAATGGTGTGAGTTCCACAAAATCCCCTAGCACAACACTAATGAATGTCGCTCAAAACAATCAATGGTGGTTGAGATCAAAGACAAATAGCTGAACCATGATTCAGAATCTGATTCTAAAAATAATGGTAGAGGACAGATCATTGACACGGACCCCACTGCTATCGTCTCGACCGCATCAATTCAACTAGAAGAACCAACAGATCCTGAAGAGGGGGAGTGCCTTTTTCATTTACAGATGTGGGTGAAGGGGACCCCACTACATTTTATTGTTGATAATGGAAGTCAGAAGAACCTCATCTTAGCAGAGGTTGTCAAATAGTTGGGATTGTCGACAACACCACACCTGCAACCATACAACATCGGGTGGCTTCGCTAAGGACAACATCTTCGGGTCACCCAACAATGTTGATTGTCATACGACATCCATCCCTTCAAGGACAAGGTATTATGTGGTGTTTCCCCACTGGATGTCTGTGATGTTCTCTTAGGCCAGCCATATATGTGGAAGCGCCATGTTGTTTATGAGTCTCGACCCCGTAGTGTCATTTTTACTTTGGGGGGTCATATCTACAAAATATTAGAGTTAGTTCTGACTATTTTTCCACCTAAAAAGTGTCGCAATGTGGTATCTCATACTGTAAAATTTAGCTTCTTCACAATCTGTTCAAAAGGAGAACAGAAGGACACTGCAACCACTACAGCCTCGCCCCAAGCACCTTCTATCCAACAGAAGAAGGGAGACAAGGCTGCAGAAAAGCGCAAATATTCCTTCTACACACCATCCTCTCATGTATCTCGACTTGTTGAAAAACCTCAACCTCAAAAGGTTCTTGACATACTTCCACAAATTGAGCAGCGCAATGTCTCCAACAATACAAGCAGCTCACCAAGATGCAGATCCAGAAAATGATTTTCCCTCTCCCCCAGGAACTCAACACAATGGATGCCATTTCTTCCTAAGGAGTGAGGATTGATCCAGGTGGATATTGGTGGCCACCCACCTTTTCTTACTGGCTCAAAATAGTTTTCTGGCAATTTTGGCAATTTACTATTTTTAGCAGGTTTTAACTTCCGAGGCCACTTTGAGGGCCTAAATGAATGTTTTTCGAGATCTATGTTCTCAATGATAGCTAAAGGAATTATTGAGCCCCTAAAATGAATCTCCTTGACAATACCTTTCCAACAAGCCATCACACGCCTAAAACGGAGATCGTATGCAAAAGTTACGACCCCAGGAAGTTGATGTACTAACTTACCCAAACGGGGCCCACATGACTTTTGGCACTTCAAATCCTAGGGTTAGGTTTTTGGATGTCTAGAGTTTTTGGCATTCCTATTTATTGTATAAAGGCCTTGAGATCCTCATGGTACTGATCTTCTTTCGAATGCGAGTAGCCATCACATCTCTTCTCAGAGATAAGCTGCCACCATTTTAGCGAGCCTTTCACTCTGTATTTTTATAGTCCCTGTACATTTCTTTCACTAATAGAAATCATGTATTATTGTATATCTATGTTTATGGTTGCATATCTAATACATTCATGTTATATTATTTAATATCTGTGATATATCTGTTCATTTCTTTAATATATCTCCACTCGCATTTCGTGTCGAAAATAATCCGGATCAGTGGTATCAGAGCAGGTTGTTCTTGATAGTTTTTTTTTCAGTGCATGTCCCCAACGAGGTCCGAGTATATAGAAAGTTGGGTCTTGATATTTTGTCTCTTGAGGAAAATCACTCTCACACACCCAAGAAACCCTCAATGGCGAAAGAAAAGAAAAATTACGGAGAAGACAATCCTATTAGTCTGTTGCTTGAGCAAGCTCTCACGTGACAGAGGGATGAAATGATGGAGAATTTTTCTCACATCCTTCAACGCTTGTCAATAGAAACAGGCACATATTCATCAAGCAGGCACTTTGGAGGCACCTTTCCTTTTAAGGTACAAGTTAATTTTGATATTTCTATATTTCAAGGACAGATACATTCAGAAGCCCTAGACAAATGGTTAAATCTGCTAGAAGGTTATTTCTCTGTTCACAAATTTTCCAACAAAGAAAAGATCACCTTCACACTTCTTAAAGCTCTTCCCCATGTCATACATTGGTGGTAAATTTATTGGGAGCAAAGTTCCATGGAGGATTCTGAAATATATGGGGTCGATCCCACTTGGGATTCTTTTGTGGATGTGGTAAAGGAACAGTATTACCCTGTTGGAAACTATCAGGACCAATACATGAGATGGACCATACTACAGCAAGAGAGGGTTCAAGTAGTTCTGGAGTTCACCAATACCTTCCTTACCTTGTGCACGAAGCTGGTTATAAAAGACTCCGAGTGACACTTGGTTCTGAAATACTGTGGGGCTCTACATAGATACATCCATACTGAAATGGATTTTTGGGACATCTCATCACTCGGTGCTACTTATCGATATGCTATTAAAATCGAGAAGAAATTTAAGCACCAGAACAAATGGGAGTTTGGGTATGCAAATCTACAACAACCGAATTATGAGAAAGACAACCCTAACAAACAGTCTCCCAAAAACCAGTCCAAGACATAGGAAAAGAAGGGTCATGGGAAGACAAAGAAGGACACCGGAAAATGGTACGAGTTCCACAAAATCTCATGGAAAAACACCAATGAATGTCTCTCAAAAAATCATTAGTGGCCGAGATCAAAGACAAAGAGCCAAAACCTGATTCAAAATCTAATTCTGAAAATAATGGTAGAGGACAGATAATTGGTGCAAACCCCACTGCTATTTTCACGACCACAACAATTCAACCAGAAGAACCAACAGATCCTAAAGAGGGGGAGATCCTTTTTCATTCACATATGTGGGTGAAGGGGACCTTGCTGCATTTTATTGTTCATAGAAAAATCTATAAGAACCTAATCTCAACAGAGGTCGTCAAACAGTTGGGATTGTTGACAACACCACACCCACAACCATACAACATTGAGTGGCTTTGCCAAGGATGAGATCTCCCTATCAGCCAGTAATGTCGATTTTCATATGACATCCAGCCCTTACAGGATGAGGTATTATGTGATGTTGCCCCACTGGATGTCTGTGATGTTCTCTTGTGCCAGCCATATATGTGGAAGCACCATGTTGTTTATGAGTCTCGACCCCGTAGTGTCATTGTTACTTTGGGGGGTCATCTCTACAGAATACCAGAGGTAGTTCCAACTATTGTTTCACCTAAAAAGTGTCGCAAGGTAGTATCTCATACTGAAAAATTTAGCTTCTTCACAATCTGTTCAAAAGGAGAACAGAAGGACACTGCAACCACTACAACCTTGCCCCAATCACCTTCTATCCAACAGAAGCAGGTCAACAAGGCTGCAGGAAAGTGCAAATATTCTTTCTGCACACCGTCCTCTCATGTATCTTAACTTGTTGAACAGCCTCAACCTCAAAAGGTTCTTGACATACTTCAACAAACTTAGCAGGACGATGTCTCCAGCAATACAAGCAGCTCACCAAGATGCAGATCCAGCAAATGCTTTTCCCTCTCCCCCAGGAACTCAATGCAATGAATACCATTGCTTCCTAAGGAGTCAGGATATATTCAGGTAGATATTGATGGACATCCACCTTCTTCAACTCGCTCAAAAAAATTTCTGGCAATTTTGTCAATTTAGTATTTTTAGCAGGTTTTAACTTCCGGGGCCATTTTGAGGGCATAAAGTTATGACCTCGAGAAGTTGACGTACTAACTTACCCAAACGGGGCCCACATGAATTTTGGTGCTTCATATCCTAGGGTTAGGTTTTTGGATGTCTAGGGTTTTTCGGATTCATGTTTATTGTAAAAATGCCTTGAGAGCCTCATTGTACTCATCTTCTTGTGAATTCGAGTAGCCGTCACATCTCTTCTCAGAGATAAGCTGCCACCATTCTAGCGAGTCTTTCACTCTGTATTTTTACAGTCTTTGTGCATTTATTTCACTAATAGAAATCATGTATTTCTGTATATATGTGTTTATGGTTGCATATCTGATACGTTCATGTTATATTATTGAATATCTTCGATATCTCTGTTCATTTCTTTATTATATCTCCGCTCGCATTTCATGCCAAAAATAATCCAGATCACTGGTATCAGAGCAAGTCGTTCTTGATCGGTTTTTTTTTCAGTTCATGTCCCCGACAAGGTTCGAGTATAACAAGTTGGGTCTCGAGCTTGTCTCTCTTGAGGAAAATCTCTCTCGCACACCCAAAAAACCCTCAATGGAAGAAGAAAATAAAAATTACGGAGCAGACGATCCTATCAGTCTGTTGCTTGAGAAAGCTCTCACGCTACAGAGGGATGAAATGATGGAGAATTGTTTCCACATCCTTCAATGCCTGCCGATAGCAATAGGTGCATCTTCATCAAGCGGCCACTTTGGAGGCACCTCGCCTTTCAAGGTACAAGTTAATTTTGATTTTTCTATATTTGAAGGACAAATAGATGTAGAAGCCCTAGACAAATGGTTAAATCTGCTAGAAGGTTATTTCTCTGTTCACAAATTTTTTGACAAATAAAAATCACCTTCGCACTCCTTAAATCTCTTCCCCATGTCAAACATTGGTGCGAAACTTATTGGGAGCAGAGTTCCACAGAGGAGTCTGAAATATATGGGGTCGATCCCACTTGGGATTTTTTTGTGGATGCGGTAAAGGAACAGTATTACCCTGTTGGAAACTATGAGGACCAGTACATGAGATGGACCACACTGCAGCAAGAGAGGGGCCAAGAAGTTCAGGAGTTCACCAATACCTTCCATACCTTTTGCACAAATCTGGGTATCAAAGACTTTGAGTGACATTTGGTTCTGAAATACTGTGGGGCTCTACACTGATACATCCAGACTGAAATTGATTTTCTAGACATCTCATCACTTGGTGCTTCTTATCGATATGTAGTTGAAATCGAGAAGAATTTTAAGAACCAAAACAAACGGGAGTTCAGGTATGCAAATCCACAACAACCGAAGTATGACAAAGATGACCCTAACAAGCAGTCTCCCAAAAACTAGTCCAAGACACAAGAAAAGAAGGGTCAGGGGAAGACAAAGAATGACACCGAAAAATGGTGCGAGTTCCATAAAATCCCCTGGCACAACACCAATGAATTTCTCTCAAAATAATCATTGGTGGTCGAGATCAAAGACAAAGAGATGAACCCTAACTCAGAATCTGATTATGAAAGTAATGGTAGAGGATAGATCATTGACATGGACCCCACTGCTATTTTCGCAACTGCAACAATTCAACCAGAACAACCAATAGATCCTGAAGAGGGGGGCACCTTTTTCATTCACAGATGTGGGTGAAGGGGACCTCGCTGCATTTTATTGTTTATAGCGGAAGCCAGAAGAACCTCATCTCAGTAGAGGTCATCAAATAGTTGGGCTTGTCGAAAACACCACACTCGCATCCATACAACATTGGGTGGCTTTGCCAAGGATGAGATCTCCATGTCAGCCAACAATGTCGATTATCATATGGCATCCAACCCTTCAAGGACGAGGTATTATGTGACGTTTCCCCACTGTATGTCCGTGATGTGCTCTTGGGCTAGCCATATATGTGGAAGCGCCATGTTGTTTATGAGTCTCGACCCCGTAGTGTCATTGTTACTTTGGGGGGTCATCTCTACAGAATACCAGAGGTAGTTCAGACTATTGTTCCACCTAAAAAGAGCTGTAAGGTAGTATCTCATACTGCAAAATTTAGCTTCTTCACAATCTGTTCAAAAGGAGAACAAAAGGACATTGCAACCACTACAGCCTCACCCCAAGCACCTTCTATCCAACAGAAGTAGGTCGACAAGGCTGCAACAAAGTGCAAATATTCCTTCTGCACACTCTCCTCTCATGTATCTTGACTTGTTGAACAACCTCAACCTCAAAAGGTTCTTGACATACTTCCACAAACTAAGCAGCGCGATGTCTCCAGCAATACAAGCAGCTCACCAAGATGCAGATCCAGCAAACGCTTTTCCCTCTCCCCTGGGAACTCAACGCAATGTATACCATTGCTTCCTAAGGAGGGAGGATTGATCCAAGTGGATATCGATGGCCACCCACCTTTTCCAACTAGCTCAAAATAGTTTTCTATCAATTTTGGCAATTTACTATTTTTAGTAGGTTTTAACTTCCGGGGCCATTTTGAGGGACTAGAAGAAGGTTGTTCGAGATCAAGGTTCTCAATGATATCTAAAGGAATTATTTATCCCCCAAAATAAATCTCCTTCAAAATACCTTTCCAACGACCTATCACGCGCCTAAAACAGAGATCATATGCAAAAGTTACGACCACAGGAAGTTGATGTACTAACTTACCCAAACAGGGCCCACATGACTTTTGGCGCTTCATCTCCTAGGGTTAGGTTTTTGGATGTCTAGTGTTTTTGTCATTATTTTTTATTGTAAAAAGGCCTTGAGAGCCTCATTGTACTCATCTTATTGCTAATGCAAGTAGCTGTCACATCTCTTCTCAGAGATAAGCTGCCACCATTCTATCAAGTCTTTCACTTTGTATTTTTACAGTCTTTGTACATTTCTTTCACTAATAGAAATCGTCTATTACTGTGTATCCGTGTTTATGGTTGCATCTCTGAAAAATTTATGTTATATTATTGAATATATGTGATATCTCTGTTCATTTCTTTATTATATCTCCTCTCGCATTTCGTGCCGAAAATAATTCGGATCAGTGGTATCAGAGAAGGTTGTTCTTGATTGGTTTTTTTTCAGTGCATGTCCCCGACAAGGTCCAAGTATAGCAAGTTAGGTCTCTATCTTGTCTCTCTTGATGAAAATTGCTCTCGCACACCCAAGAAAATCTCAATGGTGGAAGAAAAGAAAAATGATGGAGCAGACGATCCGATCAGTCTGTTTCTTGAGCAAGATCTCACGCGACATAGGGACAAAATGATGGAGAATTTTTCCCACATCCTTCAAAACCTGTCGATAGCAACAGGAACATATTCATCAAGAGGCCACTTTGGAGGCACCTTGACTTTCAAGGTACAATTTAATTTTGATATTCCTGTATTTGAAGGACAGATAGATGCAGAAGCCCTAGACAAATGGTTAAATCTGCTAGAAGGTTATTTCTTTGTTCACAAATTTTTCGACAAAGAAAAGATCACCTTTGCACTCCTTAAAGTGCTTCCCAATGTCAAACATTGGTGGGAAACTTATTGGGAGAAGAGTTCCACAAAGGATTCTAAAATATATGGGGCCAATCCCACTTGGGATTTTTTTGTGGATGCGGTAAAGGAATAGTATTACCTTGTTGGAAACTATGAGGACCAGTACATGAGATGGACCACACTACGGCAAGAGAGGCACCAAGCAGTTACAGAGTTCACTAATTCCTTCCATACCTTGCGCACCAAGATGGGTATCAAAGACTCCGAGTGAAATTTGGTTTTGAAATACCATGGGGCTCTATGCAGATACATCCAGCCTGAAATAGATTTTTTGGACATCTCATCACTCGGTGTTGCTTATTGATATGTTGTTAAAATTGAGTAGAAATTTAAGAACTAGAACAAACGAGAGTTCGGGTATGAAAATATGCAACAACCGAAGTATGACAAAGACGGCCCTAAAAAACAGTCTCTCGAAAACCAGTCCAAGACAAAGGAAAAGAAGGGTCATGGGAAGACAAGGAAGGACACTGGAAAATGGTGCGAGTTCCACAAATTCCCCTGGCACAACACCGATGAATGTCACTCAAAACAATCATTGGTGGCCGATATCAAAGACAAAGAGATGAACCCTAAATCAGAATCTGATTCTGAAAATAATGGTAGAGGACAGATCATTGATGCAGACGCCACTGCTATTGTCGCGACCACAACAATTCAACCAGAAGAACCAATAGATCTTGAAGAGGGGGAGCACCTTTTTCATTCACATATGTGGGTGAAGGGGACCCTGCTGCATTTTATTGTTGATAGCGGAAGCCAGAAGAACCTCATCTCAGTAAAGGTCATCAAACAGTTGGGATTGTGGACAACACCACACCCACATCCATACAGCATCGGATGGCTTTGCAAAGGATGAGATCTTTGTGTTAGCCAACAATGTCTATTGTGATACGACATCCATCCCTTCAAGGATGAGGTATTATGTGATGTTGCCCCACTGGATGTCTGTGATGTTCTCTTGGGCCAACCATATATGTGGAAGTGCCATGTTGTTTATGAGTCTCGACCCTGCAGTGTCAGTGTTACTTTGGGGGGTCATCTCTACAGAATACCAGGGTTAGTTCTTACTATTGTTCCACCTAAAAAGTGTCGCAAGGTAGTATCTCATACTACAAAATTTAGCTTCTTCACAATCTATTGAAAAGGAGAACAGAAGGACACTGCAACCACTACAGCCTTGCCCCAAGCTCCTTCTATCCAACAGAAGTAGGTCAACAAGGATGTAGAAAAGCGCAAATATTCCTTCTGCACATTGTCCTCTCATGTATCTTGAATTTTTGAACAACCTCAGCCTCAAAAGGTTCTTGACATACTTCCACAAACTGAGCAGCGCGATGTCTCCAGCAATACAAGCAGCTCACCAAGATGCAGATCTAGAAAACGCTTCTCCCTCTTCCCCAGGAACTCAACGCAATGAATACCATTTCTTCCTAAGGAGGGAGGATTGATCCAGGTAGATATCAGTGGCCACCCACCTTTTCCGACTGGCTCAAAATAGTTTTCTGGCAATTTTGGCAATTTACTATTTTTAGCAGGTTTTAACTTCAGGGGCCATTTTGAGGGCCTAAATAAAGGTTTTTGAGATAAAGGTTCTCAATGATAGATAAATGCATCATTTATCCCCCAAAATGAATCTCCTTGACAATCCCTTTCAAACGAGCTATCACACGACTAAAACAGAGATAGTATGCAAAAGTTACGACCCCAGAAAGTTGATGTACTAACTTACCCAAACGGGGCCCACATGACTTTTGGGTCTTCATCTCCTAGGGTTAGGTTTTTGGATGTTTATGGTTTTTGGCATTCCTTTTTATTTTAAAAATTTCTTGAGAGCCTCATTGTACTCATATTCTTGCGAATGCGAGTAGCTGTCACATCTCTTCTTAGAGATAAGCTGCCACCATTCTAGCGAGTCTTTCACTCTATATTTTTACAGTCTCTGTACATTTATTTCACTAATAGAAATTGTGTATTACTATATATATTTGTTTATGGTTGCATATCTGATAAATTAATGTTATATTATTGAATATCTGTGATATCTCTATTCATTTCTTTATTATATCTCCGCTCGCATTTCATGCCAAAAATAATCTAGATCAGTGGTATCAAAGCAGGTTGTTCTTGATCCTTTTTTTTTCAGTGCCGAAAATAATTAGGATCACTCTCTTGAAGAAAATCACTCTCGCACACCCAAGAAACCCTCAATGGTGGAAGAAAAGAAAAATGACAGAGCAGACGATCCTATCAATCTATTGCTTGAGCAAGCTCTCACGCGACAGAGGGACGAAATGATGGAGAATTTTTCCCACATCCTTCGATGCCTGCCGATAGAAACAGGTGAATCTTCCTCAAGCAGGCACTTTGGAGGAACCTCGCCTTTCAAGGTACAAATTAATTTTGATATTCTTGTATTTGAAGGACAGATAGATGTAGAAGCCCTAGAAAAATGGTTAAATCTGCTAGAAGGTTATTTCTCTATTCACAAATTTTCCGACAAAGAAAAGATCACCTTCACACTCCTTAAAGCTCTTCACCATGTCAAACATTGGTGGGAACCTTATTGGGAGAAGAGTTCCACAGAGGAGTCTGAAATATGTGGGGTCCATCCCACTTGGGATTTTTTTTGTGGATGCAGTAAAGGAATAGTATTACCCTATTGGAAACTATGAGGACCAGTACATGAGATGGACCACATTGCGGCAAGAGAGGGGCCAAGCAGTTCTAGAGTTCACCAATGCCTTCCATACCTTGCGCACAAAGTTGGGTATCAAAGAATTCGAGTGACATTTGGTTTTGAAATACCGTGGGGCTCTACACAGATGCATCCAGCCTGAAATGGATTTTCTGTACATCTCATCACTTGGTGCTGCTTATTGATATGTTTTTAAAATCGAGCAGAAATTTAAGCACCAGAACAAATGAGAGTTCAGGTATGCAAATATACAACAACCAAAGTATGAAAAAGATGACCCTAACAAATAGTCTACCGAAAACCAGTCCATGACATAGGAAAATAAGGGTCATGGGAAGACAAACAAGGACACCAAAAAATGGTGCAAGTTCCACAAAATTCCCTGGCACAACATCGATGAATGTCGCTCAAAACAATCATTGGTGGCCGAGATCAAAGACAAAGAGCCAAACCCTGATTCAGAATCTGATTATGAAAATAATGGTAGAGGACAGATCATTGACGTAGACCCCACTGATATTGTCATGACCATAGAAATTCAACCAGAAGAACCAACAGATCCTGAAGAGGGGGAGCGCCTTTTTCATTCACAGATGTGGGTGAAGGGGACCCCACTGCATTTTATTTTTGATAGTGGAATCCATAAGAACCTCATCTCAGCAGAGGTCATCAGACAGTTGGGATTGTCAACAACACCACACCCGCAGACATACAACATCAGGTGGCTTTGGCAAGGATGAGATCTCTGTGTCATCTAGCAATTTAGATTGTCATACGACATCCAACACTTCAAGGATGAGTTATTATGTGATTTTTCCCCACTGGATGTCTGTGATGTTCTTTTAGGCCAACCATATATGTGGAAGTGCCATGATGTTTATGAGTCTCGACCCTGTAATGTCATTATTACTTTGGGGGGTCATCTCTACGGAATCCCAGAGGTAGTTCTGACTATTGTTCCACCTACAACGTTCCGCAAGGTAGTATCTCATACTGCAAAATTTAGCTTCTTAACAATCTGTTCAAAAGGAGAACAGAAGGACACTGCAACCACTATAGCCTCGCCCCAAGCAGCTTCTATTCAAGAGAAGCAGGTCGAAAAGGCTGCAACAAAGCACAAAGATTCCTTCTGCACACCATCCTCTCATGTATATTTACTTGTTGAACATCCTCAGCCTCAAAATTTTCTTGAAATACTTCCACAAACTGAGCAACACGATGTCTCTAGCAATACAAGCAGCTCATCAAGATGCAGATCCAGCAAACGATTTTCCCTCTCCCCTAGGAACTCAACACAATGGAGGCCATTGCTTCCTAAGGAGGGAGGATTGATCCATGCAGATATTGGTGGCCACCCACCTTTTTCGACTGGCTCAAAATAGTTTTCTAGCAATTTTGGCAATTTACTATTTTTAGCAGGTTTTAACTTTCGGGGCCATTTTGAGATCCTAAATGAATGTTTTTCAATATTGAGTTTATAATGATAGTCAAAGGCATGATTGATCCCTCAAAATGAATCTCCCTGACAATACCTTTCCAACTATCTATCACACGCCTAAAACGGAGATCGTATGCAAAAGTTACGACCCCGGGAAGTTGATGTACTAACTTACCCAAACGGGGCCTGCATGACTTTTGGCGCTTCATCTCCTAGGGTTAGGTTTTTGGATGTCTAGGGTTTTTTTCATTCCTGTTTATTGTAAAAATGCCTTGAGAGCCTCATTGTACTCATATTCTTGTGAATGCGAGTAGCCATCACATATCTTCTCAGAGATAAGATGCCACCATTCTAGCGAGTCTTTCACTCTGTATTTTTACAATCTCTGTACATTTATTTCACTAATAGGAATCGTGTATTACTGTATATCTGTGTTTATGGTTGCATATCTAATACATTCATGTTATATTAATTATTATTTGTGATATCTCTGTTCATTTATTTATTATATCTCTGCTCACATTTCGTGTCGAAAATAATCCAGATCAATGGTATCAAAGCAGGTTGTTCTTGATTGTTTTGTTTTCAGTGCATGTCTTCGACGAGGTCCGAGTATAGCAAGTTGGGTCTCAATATTGTCTCTCTTGAGGACAATTTCTCTCACACACCCAAGAAACGCTCAATGGTGGAAGAAAAGAAAATTGACGAAACAAATGATTCTATCAGACTATTGCTTGAGAAAGCTCTCATGCGACAGAGCGATGAAATGATGGAGAAATTTTCCCACATCCTTCAACACCTAGCGATAGAAACAAGCACATATTCATCAAGCGGCCACTTTGGAGGCACCTCAACTTTCAAGGTACAAGTTAATTATGATATTCCTATATATGAAGGACAGATAGATGCATAAGCCCTATACAAATGGTTAAATATGCTAGAAGGATATTTCTTTGTTCACAAATTTTTCGACAAAGAAAAGATCACCTTCGCACTCCTTAAATCTATTCTCCATGTCAAACATTTATGGGAAACTTATTGGGAGAAGAGTTCCACAGAGGAGTCTGAAATATATGGGGTTGATCCCACTTGGGATTTTTTTGTGGATGCGATAAAGAAATAGTATTACCCTATTGGAAACTATGAGGACCAGTACATGAGATGGACCAGACTATGGAAAGATAGGGACCAAGGAGTTCGGGAGTTCACCAATACCTTCCATACCTTGCGCACCAAGATAGGTATCAAAGACTTCGAGTGACATTTGATTCTGAAATAGCATGGGGCTCTACATAGATACATCCATACTGAAATGGATTTTCTGGACATCTCATCACTCGGTGTTGCTTATCAATATGCTTTTAAAATCGAGTAGAAATTTAAGCACCAGAACAAATGGGAGTTCGGGTATGAAAATATACAACAACAAAAGTATGACAAAGACAAACCTAACAAACAGTCTCCCGAAAACCAGTCGAAGAAAAAGGAAAACAAGGGTCAGGGTAAGACAAAGAAGGACACCGAAAAATGGTGTGAGTTCCACAAAATCTCCTAGTACAACACCGATGAATGTCGCTCAAAACAATCATTGGTGGTTGAGATCAAAGACAAAGAGCCAAACCTTGATTCAGAATCTGATTATGAAAATAATGGTAGAGGACAGATCATTGGCATAGACCCCACTGCTATTGTCGCGACCGCAACAATTCAACCATAATAACCAACAGATCCTGAAGAGGGAGAGCACCTTTTTCATTCACAGATTTGGGTGAAGGGTACCCCACTGCATTTTATTGTTGATAGAGGAAGCCAGAAGAACCTCATCTTAGCAGAGGTCATCAAACAGTTGGGATTGTTGACAACACCACACCCGCATCCATACAACATTGGGTGGCTTCGCCAAGGACGAGATCTCCATGTCAGCCAACAATGTTGATTGTCATATGGCATCCATCCCTTTAAGGACGAGGTATTGTGTAATGTTTCCTCACTAGATGTCTGTGATGTTCTCTTGGGCCAGCCATATATGTGGAAGCACCATGTTGTTTATGAGTCGCGACCTCATAGTGTCATTGTTACTTTGGGGGGTCATCTCTATAGAATACTAGAGGTAGTTATGGCTATTGTTCCACCTAAAACGTGTCGCAAGATAGTATATCATACTGCAAAATTTATCTTCTTTACAATCTATTCAAAAGGAGAACATAAGGACACTGCAACCACTATAGCCTCGCCCCAAGCACCTTCTATCCAATAGAAGCAGGTTGACAAGGCTACAACAAAGCGCAAAAATTCCTTTTGCACACTGTCCTATCATGTATCGTGACTTTTTGAATATCCTCAGCCTCAAAAGTTTCTTGACATACTTCCACAAACTGAGCAGCGCGATGTCTCCAGCAATACAAGAAGCTCACCAAGATGCAGATCCAACAAACAATTTTCCCTCTCCCTCGGGAAATCAACAAAATGGAGACCATTTATTCCTAAGGAGGGAGGATTGATCAAGGTGGATATCGGTGTCCACCCACCTTTTCCAACTAGCCCAAAACAGTTTTCTGACAATTTTGGCAATTTACTATTTTTAGCAGGTTTTAACTTCCGGGGCCATTTTGAGGGCCTAAATGAATTTTTTTTCGAGATCGAGGTTCTCAATGATATACAAAGGCAATATTGATCCCCCAAAATTAATTTACTCAACAATACCTTTCCAACGAGCTATCACACTCCTAAAACGGAGATCGTATGCAAACGTTACAACGTCGGGAAGTTGATGTACTAACTTACCCAAACGAGGCCCACATGACTTTTGGCACTTCATCTCCTAGGGTTAGGTTTTTGGGTATCTAGGGTTTTGGGCATTCATGTTTATTGTAAAAATTCCTTGAGAGCCTCATTGTACTCATCTTCTTGTGAATGCGAGTATCCGTCACATCTCTTCTCAGAGATAAGCTGCCACCATTCTAGTGAGTCTTTCACTCTGTATTTTTATAGTCTTTGTACATTTCTTTCACTAATAGAAATTGTGTATTACTGTATATCTATGTTTATGGTTGCATCTCTGATACATTCATGTTATATTATTGAATATCTTCGATATCTCTGTTCATTTCTTTATTATATCTCCACTCGCATTTCATACTGAAAATAATCCGGATCAGCTACCTAACTGCACTACCTAATATTCCATAGAGAGCAGAGTCTATACATATATGTATCATAGTGGTTCTACCTACAAGCATTGTCTAATATTTCATAGAGGGAAAAATTTTGCACACATATGCATCACAGTGGCACTACCTTTTCTCCTTGTAGTGCGCTACCCAGATTCGCTACCCAAAGAAGTTGCCAACAAACACCAGGGATCTAGGAGGACAAAGATAACAACTTTTGGATTAATTGATGATGGAGAAGGATGTAGAAACAAAAAATTGCATCATGAATAGAACCACATTATTTGAAGGACACATGTCAAACAAGGAGATATGCAGCAAAAGGGAATCAAATCAAGTTGAAGTTCAGTTGGATTGATCACCAACATTTTCCTGTTTTATAGCATAGGTGGTTAGATAAGTTTTTAAATCAAATAAATGTTTAGAGTTTTTCAATGGAAGGAGGCCAGCTTGTACCTCCATTTTTTGCCTCCCATTTGTTATAAATAGATAGATCAATTTCTTTAGTAGGTTCGGATGGTTGAGCAAGGCTCCCTTATACTATAATATTTTCATGAAGTAACTGTGATCTAGTGATGTACTAGACTTAAGAATTTTTTACTAATAGAAATTGTCTTCTCTTTCATCTTTTTCGCTTCTGATGCTAAATGTTCATGCTTTGAAGGATTGTGGTGATGTTATCATGGATGTTTGATCATTATGTTATCATGATGTTTATTTAGCTTCCTTAGTTTCTCAGTTCAAGAAGATCTTGTGTTAAGAAACTTTCCTCCTTAGGCTTTTGTGGACTTGATGTTTACAGTAGCCCCTACACTTCTCTCATTCAAGTCTTCCCTTTATTCATACTTACTCCCAAACCACTGATTGAAGTTAGCCAAGACCTTAATTGATGGTGCATGTTAGCCCTGTTATTTGAGTTAGAACATTGTCATTTTAGTCCTTTTCCATTTGACCCTTTAAACACCCTTACATTCACTTATAACTTGATGGGTACTGGGCTTACCTTCCATTCAATCTGAAGGTGAACCCTAGTTATAATAAGAGGAAAAAAGAAAATTAAGGTATTATACGGATGTAATCAACCCTATTCTAGAAGATCAAAATTACATATATGTTTTTCCAAGTGTAAAGAAAAAAAGAAGCATTGCTAAGATAAGAACAAATCCTCACGAGATCCATAGTGAAACTGGGTGTTGGTCAATTCCTAAAATTCCATGGGATGTGTTGTTCCTGAGTTTATACTTTAAGACTATAAAGTATACCGTAAAGTCATCCAAAAAAGGTAGAGATAGTTAATGGGTAAAAAGATCAGTTTAATGAAAAGCGAGATCAAAGTTGGCTCCTTAACTATCTCTGTCTAGCTTCCCATTGTTCTTGAATTCTAATATCCCTTTCAATCATGGACCATGAATGTTCAAGTTATACTCATGTACTTGTTGTTTGTAAGATGGTATTGAATAGGTTTAACGCAATGCTTGTCTGATCTGATAGACCGGGTTCTATATTAGGTTGTCTGGTAACTGGAACAGTCATGAAAGCTAAGGGTTTCCTTTTTTGTAAGTCAAAATTACTTTGAGGGTCACAAATTTCTGATTTGAATTAATAAAAATAAAACATCCAAACTATGAATCAATAGTATAATAGAAATAAAGGTCGTTTCTAGTATCTGAGTCAAATTTAAAGGAGACGATGCATAGAATGAAGAAAGAAAAAGAAACATATAGTTGTATAACAAATGTGAGGAATCAATGGGAGAGGAATCTCACTTTATGCTAATAGAAGAAAGAGAGATGATAACTTTGGTGAAGTATATGATTTCAAAATTCTAAAACGTTCATAGATATTATATCTGTTGATAGCTAATATAGAGGAAAAACTGCAAACGGTTAGATAATCTGACTGTTCAATCACCACAATAGAGGTTGCATCATGAAAGCATTCATCGTAAGTATGAAATAAAAGATGGAATGACATAGAAACACATAACTCAGGATTGACAAGATCTGGAATCTTCAATCTGTATTGTATTAATTCTAGCAAAATGAAACTTTCTCTTTACAATCCCCTCCAAAAAAAATCCATGTGTTAGTCTTGAAAAGTTATATTTATACAAAACTACCAATCCTAATATGGTTGGTGATTTCCTAATTCCTAGTGACTAACTATTTGTTAAAAATAGATCAGAAACCATTAGCATGATCTTCTCCATTTTCTTCTTTCTTGGAAGTAAAGGTCCTCTAAATGATACTTTTACTTTGTTGATGACTCTCCTTCTTTTGATCCAATATATTCAATGCATCTCTCCAAGAACTGTGTAAAATTTCTGGGGGGGTTTGGAAGGTCCTTTGTTTTGAATAGATAAACCTTTCTCTGTATCTTGGAGAGACGGTCTTCAACCCCTTTACCTGCAAACTTTATCGACTGTAGTTTTAAGTTGGGCTCAACTAACAACCTATCTATAGGGTGGCATCCATTTCTCTTAGCTGTGAAATTTATATTTGAATTTCACTCAAATTTTCTCTAAAATTTAATTGATGTGTTACAATATTAATCTATCCCGAAAATCCTGTGCAATTTCCTTTTCCAATGTTTAATGGTTTTTTGTCTATGAGATCAAAAACTTCTTCACAATCATCTCTGATTTATTTGAATATTCTTTTGTTTTTAGTTATGTTGGTTTCCCATAGCTTGAGCATGATGTCGCCTCTGATTTGCTCTGTGGCTGATATTTTCATAGTTTTAGATGTCTCTTCACTTGCCAAATATATGATTTCCTTTTGGAGAGTAACCCTTACTGCTTTGGCTTCTTTTTCCTTTAGGATAATATTATCAAAGGCATTATCTACTTCTTGAAAGTAACTCTGAATAATCTCTATCTTGGAAATCAATTTCTGTTGTTCAACTTCTATTTTTGAATGCACTTCCAGTGACTGGGCCTAGAAAGCTTTCAGATCTATGACCTGACCTTCAATTGCATTTAATTTTGTTTGTAATTGATTTATGATTTCTTATTGTGTTTGACTTGTCTGCACTCTCTCTTGCATCTCACTGAGGCTTGTTTTCAGGGATTGAATTTCTTGCTTATCTCCGGCTTTGGCCTAGTCCAAACCTTTATTTATACCTTCTTCAATATTTTCTTCATTCTCCTTTAATTTGCCTTGTAGTTTAGCAATCATGAGGTTTCTCTGTCTCAAACGTTCTTTCATATTTTCAACAGTGAACTGGTTAGTTGTGGCAAACACTCCCATAGAACCATCTACTTCGGTAGCGAAATCTTCTTCCTCTAAATTTTGCCCGTCTATTATGATTTTGTGCCTCTTTACCATTGGATTTTCCCTTTGATGCATTTCCTGCTTCAACACTACCTTTCTCTTCTTACTAAAAAAGTAATCAGATGTAGGAATATCTTCTCTGGAGATGGGCTCAAGGTCACTAATGTATAGGGTTCCCAGTTGGGGGAAGCCAAAAGTGGATTGCAATGGATTCAAAGAGGCGATGGGAGAACCTAGTTCTGTAGATATTACCTCCTCTGTTGCTTTGGGGGTATTTCCATAAGTTGTAGATGACAAAGGGAAATCTAGTTTATCAGACACTGGGCATGTCTGAGACCCTTTTTCCATGCCTGAGTTCTCTATCTTTTGTCCTTCTGTTTTCTGTGGAGACTCTTCGGTCTCTTTTGGAATTCTCTTTATACTTTCTTTATCTTTCCCTCCTGATCCAAAACCTGGGGGTACGTTTCCTTATTCTGGAGGATGAGTTGATGCTTCTCCTAGTAATACCCTGGGTAAACCACTTCTCTGATGTTTTTGGACTTTCAGGAAATTGTCTTGCAAGTCAGGTGACAAAGTTTGAAACCTGGCCAGCACTTCGTCATAACTTATAACCCCTCTGACCATGTCGTCACAAGGGGACTATTCATGTTTGTATGCTTTCAGATTGCAGTTGACTTGGTGATTACCCACAATTTTATAGGGATCATATTTCTTGTGATCAAGATTCAGTAAATTTATCTCTCCTAATGCGGACGCCTCAACCTTGGAATGCCCTAGATTGAGTAGAGAATATTTCCCAATTTGCACAAGGAAAATAGGCCAGAATCTCTTTTGGTCCATTTTTAGTTCATTCCCGATGCCACCTATTACTATCTGATGAGCCACCTCCCTACATACCAGTCTATCAGGGAGGAATTTTGGTAGTGCGTGGGGAGGGATTGAACATCCAAAAACCCTAATGTAGGAAACATTTTCTTCTATAAACCAATCAGCGACGGACTTGAGACTTTCCATGACTGACTCAGAAATATGGGGAGGCTCACATCCATACAACATCTAGTGCACCAAAATGACCACGAAGTGGCAGATTTCATGGAAGGAATCCTTAGCATTTTCTTCCCACAACTTAAAATAATATTCATGAATGGGTTTATTGGAGGTTAGATTCCAACTCCAATTCATCAGAGGGAAAGGTGTCATGAAGCATATGGCGTCCATGATGTAGGCAGACAAATAAAAGGCCACTGGTTGGCCCTTGGATTTTGCATTTTGGTACTCTGTTACCTCCTTAGATAAATTGTTTGATACGATTTTATCCCAGTTGAAACTAAAATCTTTGGCTGCTTCATGAAGAAGAGGCACCCATGTTGTAGAGAAATGAGTGGGGCTTTTCTTTCTGAAGAGTTTGCAAAGCAGCATGGCTACATAGACCATGTATTAATTTAGTGAGGTTGTGGCATATTTCTCGTGAATATCGGCCCTGAACTTTGTTGACACTCCCCACTGGTCTCTAATTATATCAGGGTATGTCTGATATGCCTCTGCACACTCCTTTCTTTGGAATTTGGCTATGAATTCAGCATTATAAATATACTTAGGATTAGGGGATGACATGTACATTACTTGTATGTGTTTCGGCCTAAAGGAATCGATGACGACCCCATGACTATCTAGAATGCTCCTTGTCTTAGGGTCTGCTCTTTCCAAGGCCAAATATATCATGTCATTATATGGAATGAGCCGTTGGTGTGCTGCAATTTTGTGAAGTCCAAACTCCGCTATGTCTCCGAGTTTATTCTCAGAATCATGTGGGAAGTTCTTAAATTTGTAATCTAGATTCTTGAAGATTTGCCTCCAAGATTTGATAGAATCAATAGCGTGGGGTGTGGTATCAGCCACGACATCTCCTTCTATACCTATGTTTTCAACAGATCCCTCAAATTTCATAAGTACCCTCTTAGGTGCCATAGAGTTCGCACTAGATTGAAAACCTGTTTGCAGATGAGAAAATCTATAAGCCTGGATGAACACAGCTCACTCACGATTGTAAAAATGAGAATAAAATCCGAAATACAGAGCCTTTATTTCCTTTAATTTCCTCTAAACGAACGTACTGAGGCAGGGGGTACGACTTTAATGTCTTAATGAAAAAAGATATGTTTATTGATACTTAATTAAGTTCAAAATGTCTTTATTTTTCCGTTACATATATTATCATATATCGGCGATTTCAAAATGGAGTTTCAAAACAATTGTTTTATGAAACACTGAAATGCGAAACTCGAAAAGGAGTTTAACGATTGTTAATCATGTTTTAGAATGACTTAATTAAAGTTTTAGACTATTTTTTAGAGTTTATGATTTCACATTTCGGAGTTTCGGGGATCACACACCCAAGAGATATGTCATATGCAACCCCCGAATTGCGAAATCACGAAAAGGTTAACTTTGGTGTTTAATCGTTGTATTAACTTTAATTAATCAAGATTTAGAAGTTAATTTATGGTTTTTGGAAATCGAGAATCTGGATTTCAAGGATCTATATTTCGAAAATGTTTTGTTAACAGGAAACTCAAACTGCGATAGATTTATGATTCATTAATTATGATTAGGGGTTTACTTAATCATGCTTAGAGGGAACTTTATGAAGAACGCGTTAGGACTCGTAACATTTGATCTTATTATTTCATTGCAATGAAACCTCTTTCGCAATTTCAACATCGGGATTTTGGAGTTGTTGGCTTCGAAATTGGCAACTCTATGAAACACCAAATCCTGAATTAAAAGAAAACTTTTTATTTTTATTTTAGTTAAGGGTGGATCCATACTAGAAAAATATGAAGTTTTAGGTTATAGATAAAATGTTTAAACCTTGTTTCAACATAGGCTCCAATTGGGGACCTCTTCTCCTTGTGGGATGAGGAGAACGTGTAGACTTAGTGCCTTTATTGGGTAAATGGGGTCAGTCACTCTAGTCTGTGAGACATAATTGTAAAAAACCCAACCAGGAGACTAAGGACTTCATCCTTAACCTCGGAAAACTTTTCAAGATTAAAACATTTGACAATGTCGAGATAGGCTCACATAGATTCCCCTTTCTAAAACTGATCTCATATTCATGCAAGATAATCGAAACAAGATTAACCATCCTAGCAGTTTTTATTTGATCATATTCGCATCAAGGTAAAGTGATTCCAACTTTTTTCAAATTAGGGGATCCCATAATCTTATAGTGTAATCTAGCTGAAAGAAGAAAAATTACCAGAGCATCTTGCAATTCGTGTATAACAACCTTGTCAGATATGTATACATTGCTTCACTGTCAGCGAGTCTGTTCAGTACCCCGGTGAAGTTATGAGATTTTCCACATTGAATTTCCTTTCACCACTTCATTATTTTTTAGCATTTAAATGCTGAGATGAGGGCAATCATATAATGAATTTACTTTCATCATCTCTTTAGATTAGATGGGAGCAATCAATAATGAATTTCCTTTCACCATATTTCTATATATACTTTTTTTATGAAGTGGGGGCAATCAATCAGTATGTGACATACTCAGGAAATATACTGCTTAAAACTTTTTCAGCAAAGGTCTGTTAACTTATTTAAATAGCTCTGGGTTAATCTTCCTTTGGCCCTCAGACACTTGACTTTAGGGGGAATATCAGGTAACTTATTAATATTTCTTAGGGACTTTACTTGAGTGAAAATAACCAGTTTATTCTCGCTAGAATGACTAAAAAGGTTAGATTAGTCTAGACATACTTTCGGTTCATCCAAAGTTTAGGAGAAACGTAGAATTTTACCTATCTTCACTTTTAAAGTTAGTTTGAATGTTTCCGAAGTTAAGATGAGGCCTTTCTTTCCTTTAAAGACTAATGGGAAAATAATCAGAGTTGGGTGAAGAGTAAGCTTGATAGTGATCGAAGGGAAAAGGTAAGAGAACCTCAGAAACTTAGGAGTGCCAACGACTATTTTTTACATTTTTTTTTTTTTGTTTGTTTAGAATCACTTTAACCGTCATGAAATTTAGTGTCTCGCTCATTGGTACCTCTGACGACATTTTAACTTAGGTTCTCAGGTCAAATTTCATACCTTAGCAGTTCTTGTATTTATAGCTAGAAGACTGTTTACTTATTACCTTTTTTGGGAAGTACTTATCATGATTATTCATGTAGATTACCCTTTTAGTATAGTTGATCTCTTGGGTCATTGACAATTTTCCTACAAATAAGATGACCTGATAACTTTCAGAAACTCACACAAATCATAAACTCATACAAATCTTGTGAACTACTAGATTTTGAATTATTTTGTATTTATATTTTCTGAAAAAAAAAAAAAAAATTATCTAACAGAATAAAACTTATCGAAAGCAATGTAACTATACAGAAAACATGAAAACAAACCTGTATGTAGAGTGAGAGTTCGAAAACATATTACTGCATGTATTGTTTAAGGTATCGCCCATTTACAGGGGTGATCAAAATGTCTCCATTGATATTTTCTAATGAAAAATAATTTTTTCCCTCTAAGGTCGAGACTCTGTAAGGGCCAAACTAGATCGAATCGAACTTGTCGTGTTTGCCAGTGTCTTCTCTTCTAGCTTCCCATTTTAGCACCAGATCTCCAGGGAGGAAATCTCTATCCTTATCTTTTTGATCGAATAAAGCCTTCATTTTATCCTGATATCTCCACAACTTTTCGTTTACTTCGACTCTATTTTGCTGAACTTCGACCAACTAATTTGCCCTCCTGGTAATGTCGTTAGGTTCTTCGTTTGAATCTTGCCAAAGTTTCATCACTGGCAGAGCAAGATTGATTGGTAAAATAACATCAATGCCATATACCATTTGAAAAGGGGAAATCACAATTGACCTTTTGGTACTTATCTTGTTGGCCCACAGAGCATATTTCAAAGGGGTATGCCACACTTTATTATTCTTGGTCAAGATTTTTTTGATCACGGTTGTTAGAATTTTATTAGATGACTCAACTAAAACATTACCCTATGGATAATAAGCTATGGAGTGTCCTAATATGATGTTAAATTTTTGGCAGAATTTTATCACAACCATCGATTTAAATGCTTGCACATTATCGGTGACTATCTTTCGGGGACAGTCGAATCTGGATAAAATATTTTCTTCCAGAAAATTGATTACCATTGAGTCAGTTGCGCTTCTCGTGGGAATAGCTTCCACCCACTTAGTAAAGTAGTCCGTTGCAGTTATAATCCACTTGTGTTGGGCACTGGAATGTGGATGAATTTCTCCGATGAAATCAAGGCCCCATTGCTAAAAAGGGGCTTTGGTTTTAACTAGAACTAGAGGTAAAGCTGGGACTTTCTGTTTACCTGTAAACAACTGACAGGGAGTACAAGTTTAGACTTTGGTGTTTACATCTGTGAATAGTTTGGGCCAGTAATATCCAGCTCTTAATATTTTATAAGCTATAGCTCGCCAAGCGTGGTGTCCTCCACACACTCCCTCATGGAACTCATTAATAACCTTTTTCGGTTTCGGTATCGACTAAACAACTCAGCAAGAAACCCAAGGGATCTTTCCAATATAATTTTATGTCTATAATACAATATTTTATAGCATGTAGCTTCAATGTCCTGGCTTTAGAGGGGGTTAGTTCACTGGGACATTGAAGAGTCAAGAGGTAAGAAACAATATCATGGTACCAGACTGAAGTAGAGAACCTGTCTTGAATCTCAATTGTAGGTGTAGCAGTATCAAGTTCATTTATCTCTAGTAAATCTTCGTCTTCTTGCAGCTGATTTATTCCGAGTGCCTGCGAGTTTGATTCGGCTAGCAATTTAGCCATACCTTGGCCTTTAATAAGTTTTGTTGGTTTGACTTCCATATCGAACTCTTGAATATTAGCTAGCCATCTGCCACTTCTCCCATCACTATCCAGTTGAACCAGTATGTCTTTGATAGAGTTTGTAGGAACATAGGCTATGATATTCAAATGTAATATGTACGTTTTGAAGGCCTTGAGAGCCTTGACCATTGTGTAAGTTTGTTTTTCTAGTATATTATATTTCAAATCAACATCTCTTAGAATTTTACTGAAAAAAGAAATGGGTTGTTCAAAGCCTTCTTTGTTTTTCTGTAACAATACAACTGCGATAGTGTGTTCAAAAGCGAAGGAAAAAATCAGAAATTCTTTTGTGTAATCAAAACTTGCCAAGACTGGCACTTCGTTGATAACTTTCTTGATTCATTGAAAAGATGATTTGGCTTCACTTGTCCACTTCGTCTCACTGTTATTTTTCAACGTATCTGTGATCAACTTCACAATTTCGGCGAAGTTAGGGATGAATCTTCTCAAGAAATTTATTTTTCCTAAAAAAGATTGAATTTCTTTTACATTTCTAGGGATGTTTATAATATCTATTGCTTCAATTCTTTTGGGATCAATTTTGATTCCATCTTTAGACATTATATGACTTGATAGCTTACCTTCTTGCATAGAGAAATGAGATTTTTTGGGATTGAGGGACAAACCAAATTTACCACATTTCTCAAAAGTTTGCTTCAGGTGCACTAGATTTTCTGCATCAGATTTTGAAAAAATAGTCAAATTATCGAGATAGATAACAACAAATTTATCTCTCTCACCCATGAAGGCGATGTCCATGGCTTGCTAGAAGTTTTCCCCTGCATTCACCAAGCTGAAAGGAATTTTATCGTACATGAAGGTACCCCAAGGGGTAGTGAAAGTCATGTTTTCCTTATCATCTTGGTGTACTGTGATCTGATTGTAACCTGAAAAACCATCAATCATCGACATTCGGTTATCTCCAACTAATTTCTCTAAAATGTGGTCCATCTTAGGCAATGGGTAATTGTCTTTGAGTGACGATCGGTTCAGGTTTCTAAAATCAACACACAGTCTAATTTGACCATTTTTCTTTCTTATTGGGACTAAATTAGCCACCCACTCGAAATATCTTAGTGGGACGATGATTTTGGCATCCAAGAGTTTTTTGACTTCTTTTTATATTACTGGTAGAAGCATAAGGTTTATTTGTCTGAGTTTCTGTTTAAAAGGCCTGACACCAAGTTTGAAAGGAATTTTATGTTCAATTATAGAAGTATCATAAGTTCTCAGTTCGTCGTAAGACCAAGCGAAAACGTCTTTATATTTTCTAAGCAAATCAACGTATTTACTTTTGGTTTTTGGGGATAGGTATTTGGATAGTTTCACCAACCGAGGGTTTTCTTTGGTACCTATGTCATAGTCCTCAACCTCTTTAGGCTGAGATTGTAAAGTGGATCTTAAAGGGATATCATCTTGATTAAATAACCTTTCCAAGGGAACCAGGCCCTTGGGGATCTGGTTATTTTTTAGAACAAGAATTCAATGGTTGGCAATTTTATCATGGAATTCTTGGGCGTCCTCCCCTTCCTACATGATCCAAATAGGATCATTTTGGTTTTCTTGGTTGGCATTCATTTCAGTAAAATCATCAATTGATTCTAAAAATTTGCGAAGATGTTCATCGTCCTCAAAATATTGCCAATGTTGTATGTTATTCAGTATGGAAGGTCTATGTTTCATTTGTATATGGTACTTCAGTTTAAAAGTAGTGGGAGGTGTGAATGTTGAGGTAGCTTTGGGTAACGCATTAGCCTGTTGGTTTTTGCTTCTTGGAATGTAGTGAACCTTGATAGAGGAGAATAAATTCATGTAATACCTTAACCTAGGATGTTTGGCCTGGTACTGTCGATTTACCTGTTTTACGATTAGCTTGGCGTCACCAAAGACTTCGAGTTTTTTTATTTTCATTCTCCTAGTGGCTTCTAGCCCTAACACTAAGGCTTCATACTTGCATACATTATTAGTGTGGTCCACATTCCATTGTATCCTATAGGAAAAGGGGATTACAAATTAATTTTCAGGAGCCACAAGGAGTGCCCCAGCTCCATCCCCAAAGTAGGATGAAGCTTCGTAAAAAAACATCTTCCACACACCAGTGCTATATACATCCTTTTTATTTTTTTATTTTTTTGTTTTCTCTTTTGTACAACTTTCATCTATACCTACATCAATATCATAATCAATGGATAAAATACAATTACCTAAATCTTGATCCGCAATATATACAAGGTAATTATTCGGGTTGTGTGGATCACTTACCATGAAAACCTAGTTTCTTTGTACAGGCGTGTGAACTGTCCTCGAAAAAATGGAATTGTAGCATACGTCATGTCAAGCTAGAGAGAGCCTCCAAGCTTGGTGCCCTAGGACCTGGATAACAACATACCATGCTTCGGAGGAATATTGACAACCACTGCATCCATTAGGATACTTTTCCCAGGTATATGTGCAAGCTTTACAACTAAGCCTTTAATCATGCCTATACATTTAACTTTTCTTGAATCAAACGAATATAAATCTCCATAAGATCTAGTGATTTCAAGACCCATTCTATCCATAATGGCTTTGGGCATTGCATTGTGGGAAGCTCCATAATCTAACATGCAGTTATGTAGCAGGTGATCGAAGACGATTAGAGCGATATAGAAAGGGGTGACAATGTCTCTTGCACTTTTGAAATGTGGGCCGAAAACCATGTTAGGTTTGTCATCTTCTAAGTTTATAACATCGGCCTAGATTTCATTTTCTGAAAAACTAATCATCTTAGTAATTTGTTTTTTGTAGATTGGGTTTTTTGCCAGCTCGACAAGAGGTATGGGGATCTTGATTTTATTGATTTCATTTTCCAGATTAAAATTCCCCACAATTTTTTCATTCTCTATGGTTTGGGATTCGATCCCCTTCTTATCATCTTTCTTTTGTGGTGAAGGTTTTGTTTCAGTTGCAGGAGCTTTAAATTTATGTGTTTTGACTGTGGGTGTTTCAGCTGACTTAGTCTTGGTAGGCTGTGGGTCCATGATGTTAGTTTTTCCAGACTACTTTTCAACATTTTTTGAAACCATCTCGTCTAATTCACCCCTCGATAAGATCTTTTTCTTTTGGGAAATTGCGAGACTCCTGTTTCTAGACCTTAGATTGTACTTCTAGTGAATCTCAGCCATTATACCATCTGCAATACCTTGGTAGGTCAAATTTTCAGAAGTACTGTTGTTTATGTCATTTTCCAATCTATTTTCTTTATTTAAGGTTTTTTCATAATCTTGTCTCAACAAATAGGGTTGTGGATCATCATCACCTAGATTTTTTATATCTTTCTCTAATTCCTCAAAATCTTCGAGGTCTTCCCCTCCTATAAAGTTTTCACTCTTAAAGGGGGTTTGAATTTTTTGATCCTAATTTTTAATCTGTCTCTGTTGAGCTTGAGGATTGGGATTCTTTCTGAAATCCTTTCTGGGAAAATGGTCATTTTTTGTTTGATCTAATTCCATTTTCGAAATCTTATTAGACAGTTCTTTAATTATTCTAGCCATGTCATCCATTTTGTCTCCTGAAGATCTTCCTGATCCAGAAGATCCTCCTTGCTCTCTGTACCTTCTGGTTTCTTTGTTTTTGGTCTCTATTTTGGATTTTAGCTTTCATGAAGTCATCATGTTTGATTCGATTTCTAGGGCATCGTCTTGCATCTTGGTGAGGTCTATTGATATCCTCTCTGTTAATAGTAGGGAAAAATCAAGGTCGAAATCTCCAAAGAAAGTTACTTTCGCTGCAGGCTGAGAAGGTTTGACCTTGATGGGAATTTTATTATACAATTTATTAAACCTTTGGGTGAACTCAAGAACTGATTTGGAATTTTTCTTTCTAAGAGCCCTGAATTCATTCAAATAATAGAGGTGGTCTTTCCTTTCTCCCCATTGTCTGATGAAATCACTTTCGAGCTCATCGTATGACCTTAAAGATCCCGCTGCTAAGCCTCAAAACTAGGTTCTGACCTGCCCTTTGAAATTTTGTACTAAGATTTTGGAGTAGACATCTTCGTGTTCAAGTCCTAGGATATCAGCAAATTGGTCAAAGAAATTGATGTGTTCTTGTGTGGTTAAATCACCTTCCCCTGTGAATTTTGGGAGATTTTTCATGTAATTTTTAGGAAGGTCATGTAGGGGAACTGGGAGGACAAGAGGGGCATATCTGGCAGCCACATTAGCAAAGATTCTAGGGAGTGGTACTTGGTCATCTGCTACTCCTCTTCTGGCACCACCTATAACACTGCCTCTAGCTCCCACACCTTTGTGTGTGGCCATTGATGGATTGAGGCTGAAACTTAGAGTATATGAGGAGAAATCTCACAGAAGCTTGGTAGATTTTGGGTTGTGCTTGAATGTGATAGAAAGGTTGTGGGGAACTTATCGTCAAGGCATAAGAAACTGGAGAAATAAGGCCCAAGATGAAGAAATTGTTTTTCCAGACTCATAAGATGAATATATCGGAGAATCAATGGGGGTTAAATCAGGATACACAGGGCATTCGTCAAAGTGCTTGGTAGTAGGAGTGTGCACTTTGGGAAGAGAGAATGTATCGATTGAAAGGGGGAGGGAGACAGATCTCTCAAGTATTCCTCTGACATTCGACTGTGTAGAATTAGGTTGACAGATGGTATGTGTTGGTGAAACAATTTGTCTAAGGGATCTTCGTGATTTTAAAATCTTTTCCAAATCAGAAACTAGCGAAGTTTTTTTGTCATTCGGGTTCTTCCTGGTATTCTTCCAGCTCAAATCTAGCTTATTTATCGTGGAGTTTCCAAGTGAAAAATGAAGGTAGCCTTAAAAAGTTTTCAATCTTTGTTCACTATCAAAGAAAGAGAATGTCAATGTCGTTCTTCCTAGGGAAAAGATTTGATTCCTTTTCTCCCCGACAACAGTGCCAAAAAGATGTTGTTCCTGAGTTTATACTTTAAGACTCTAAAGTATACCGTCAAGGCTTCCAAAAAAGGTGGAGATAGTTAATGGGTAAAAATATCAGTTTAATGAAAAGCGAGATCAAAGTTGGCTCCTTAATTGTCTCTGTCTAGCTTTCCATTGTTCTTGGATGCTAATATCCCTTTCAATCATATCCCATGAACGTTCAAGTTCTACCCGTGTACTTGTTGTTTGTAAGATGGTATTGAATAGGTTTAACGCAATGCTTGTTTGATCTGATAGACCGGGTTCTATATTAGGTTGTCTGGTAACTAGAATAGTCATGAAAGCTAAGGGTTTCCTTTTTTGTAAGTCAAAATTATTTTGAGGGTCACAAATTTCTGATTTGAATTAATAAAAATAAAACTTCCAAACTATGAATCAATAGTATAATAGAAATAAAGGTCGTTTCTAGTATCTGAGTCAAATTTAAAGGAGACAGTGCATAGAATGAAGAAAGAAAAAGAAACATATAGTTGTATAACAAATGTGAGGCATCAATTGGAGAGGAATCTCACTTTATGCTAATAGAAGAAAGAGAGATGATAACTTTGATGAAGTATACAATTTCAGAATTCTAAAACGATCATAGGTCTTATATCTGTTGATAGTTGATATAGAGGAAAAATTGCAAACGGTTAGATAATATGACTGTTCAGTCACCACATTAGAGGTTGCATCATGAAATAATTCATCGTAGTTATGAAATAAAAGATGGAATGACAGAGAAACACATAACTCAGGCTTGACAAGATCTAGAATCTTCAATCTATATTGTATTAATTCTGGGAAAATGAAACTTTCTCTTTACAATCCCCTCCAGAAAAAAGCCCTGTCTTAGTCTTGAAAAGTTATATTTATACAAAACTACCAATCCTAAGATGGTTGGTGATTTCCTAATTATTAGTGACTAACTATTTGTGAAAAATAGATCAGAACCTGTTAGCATGATCTTCTCCATTTTCTGCTTTCTTGGAAGTAAAGGTCCTCCAAAGGATACTTTTACTTTGTTGATGACTCTTCTTCTTTTGATCCAATACATTCAATGCATCTCTCCAAGAACTATGTAAAATTTATGGGGGGTTCTGGAAGGTCCTTTCCTTTGAACAAATAAACCTTTTTCTGTATCTTGGAGAGACAGTCTTCAACTCCTTTACCTACAAAATTTATCGACTACAGTTTTAAGTTGGGCTCAACTAACAACCTGTCTAGTAGGGTGACATCCATTTCTCTTAGCTGTGAAATTTCTGTTTGAATTTCACTCAAATTTTCTCTAAAATTTAATTGATGTCTTACAATATTAATCTGTCCCAGAAGTCCTGTAAAATTGCCTTTTCCAATTTTTAATAAATTTTTGTCTACGAGATCAAAAACGTCTTCGCAGTCATCTCTGATTTCTTTGACTATTCTTTTGTTTTCAGTTATGTTGGTTTCCCATAGCTTGAGCATGATGTCGCCTTTGATTTTCTCTGTGGCTGATATTTTCGTAGTTTTGGATGTCTCTTCACTTGTTGAATATATAATTGCCTTTTGGAGAGTAACCCTTGCTGCTTTGGCTTATTTTTCCTTCAGGATAATATTATCAAAGGCATTATCTGCTTCTTGAAAGTAACTCTGAATAATCTCTATCTTGGAAATCAATTTCTATTGTTCGACTTCTATTTTTGAATGCACTTCCAGTGAATGGGCCTGGAAAGCTTTTAGATCTATGACCTGACCTTCAATTGCCTTTAATTTTGTTTGTAATTGATTTATGATTTCTTCTTTCGTTTGACTTGTCTGCACTCTCTCTTCCATCTCGTTGAGGCTTGTTTTCAAGGATTGAATTTCTTTCTTATCTCTGGCTCTGGCCTAGTCCAGAATATTATTTATACCTTCTTCAATCTTTTCTTCATTCTCCTTTAATTTTCCTTGTAGTTTAGAGATCATGAGGTTTCTTTGTCTTAGACGTGCTTTCATATTTTCAATAGTGAACTGGTTAGATGTGGCTAATGCTCCTATAGAACTAGCTACTTCGGTAGTGAAATCTTCTTCCTCTAAATTATGCCCATCTATTATGATTTTCTGCCTCTTTACCATTGCATTTTCACTTTGATGCATTTCCTGCTTCAACACTGCCTTTCTCTTCTTACTAAAAAAATAATCAGATGTAGGAATATCTTCTCTTGAGATGGGCTCAAGGTCACTAACGTATAGGGTTCCTAGCTGGGGGAAACTAAAAGTGGATTGTAATGGATTCAAAGAGGCGATGGGAGCACCTAGTTCTGTAGATCTTACCTCCTTTGTTGCTTTGGGGGTATTTCCATAAGTTGCAGATGATGAAGGGAAATCTGGTTTATCAGACATTGGGGGTGTCTGAGACACTCTTTCCATTCCTGAGTTCTATGTCTTTTGTCCTTCTGTTTTTTGTGGAGACTCTTTGGTCTCTTTCAAAATTCTATTTGTACTTTCTTTATCTTTCCCTCCTGATCCAAAACCTGGGGGTACGTTTCCTTGTTCTGCAGGTTGAGTTGATTCTTCTCCTAGTAATACCCTAGGTAAATCACTTCTCCGATGTTTCTGGAAGTTCAGGAATTTGTCTTGCAAGTTAGGTGACAAAGTTTGAAACCTGGCCATCATTTCGTCATAACTTATAACCCCTCTAAACATGTCGTCACAAGGGGATTGTTCATGTTCGTATGCTTTCAGATTGCAGTTGACTTGGTGATTACCCACACTTTTATAGGGATCATATTTCTTGTGATCAAGATTCAAAAAATTTATCTCTCATAATGTGGTCACCTCAACCTTGGAATGCCCTAGATTGAGTAGTGAATATTTCCCAATCTGCACAGGGAAAATAGGCCAGAATCTCTTTTGGGCCATTTTTAGTTCATTCCTGATGCCACCTATTACTATCTGATGAGTCACCTCCCTGCAGACCAGTGTATTAGGGAGGGATTTTGGTAGTGCATGGGGAGGGATTGAACATCCGAAAACCCTAATGTAGGAAGAATTTTCTTCTATAAATCAATCTGTGATGGCCTTGAGACTTTCCATGAATGAATCAAAAATATGGGGAGGCTCACAACCATACAACATCTGGTGCACCAGAATCACCACGAAGTGGTAGATTTCATAGAAGGAATCCTTAGCATTTTCTTCCCACAACTTAGAATAATATTCATGAATGGGTTTATTAGAGGTTGGATTCCAACTCCAATTCATCAGAGGGAAAGATGTCATGAATCATATGGCATCCATGATGTAGGTGGACATATAGAATGCCACTAGTTGGCCCTTGGATTTTCCGTTTTGGTACTCTGTTACCTCCTTAGATAAATTGTCTGATAGGATTTTATCCCAGTTGAAACTAAAACCTTCAACTGCTTCATGAAGAAGAGGCACCCATTCCGCTGTAAATTCTAACCTTGTACAGTATCTACTGCAAATCGATATTCAGAAAAGAACAGAAAAGATACAATGGCAAATACAAACATTACACAGAGATTTTTCACCTGGAAACCCAAA
>JZKD02S1784914.1:266925-290041 GCA_000966675.3 Picea glauca | reverse complement strand
CCCTCTTACCCCCCTGCGCGCCCGGCACAAGCGCTCAAACACTACTACTCGTGCAAAGAATATAACACATCCGCAGGGAAATGAGTGGGGCTTTTCCTTTTGAAGAGTCTGCAAAGCATCATGGCTACATAGACCATGTATTCATTTAGTGAGGTTGTGGCATATTTCCGGTGAGTATCGGCCCTGAACTTCGTTGCCACTCCCCACTAGTCTCTAATTGTATCAAGGTATGTTTGATCTGCCTCTGCGCACTCCTTTCTTTGGAATTTGACTATGAATTCAGCATTATAAATATACTTAGGATTAGGGGATAGCATGTACATTACTTGTATGTGTTCCAGCCTAAAGGAACCGATGACGACCCCATAGCTACCCAGAATGCTCCTTATCTTAGCGCCTTCTCTCTCCAAGGCCCAATATATCATGTCATTATATGGCATGATTCGTGGGCATGCTGCAATTTTGTGAAGTTCAAACTCCGCTATGTCCCAGAGTTTATTCTAATAATCATGCGGGAAGTTCTTAATTTCGTCATCTAGATTCTCGAAGATTTGCCTCCAAGATTTGATAGAATCAATAGCATGGGGTGTGGTATTAGCCATGACATCTCCTTCTATACCTGTGTTTTCAGCAGTTCCCTCAACTTTCTTAAGTACCCTCTTAGGTGCCATAGTGTTCGCACTAGATTGAAAACCTATTTGCAGACAAGAAAATATAGAAACCTAGATGAACACAGCTCACTCACGATTGTAATAATGAGAATAAAATTCGAAATACAGAGCCTTTATTTCCTTTAATTTCCTCTAAACGAGTGTACTGAGACAAGGGGTAAGACTTTAATGTCTTAATGAAAAAATATATGTTTATTGACACACAATTAAGTTCAAAATATCTTTATTCGTCCGTTACAGATATTCTCATATATCGGCGATTTGAAAATGGAGTTTCGAAACAATTGTTTTATGAAACACCGAAATGCAAAATGCGAAAAGGAGTTTAACGATTGTTAATAATGTTTTAGAATGACTTAATTAAAGTTTTAGACTTTGTTTTAGAGTTTATGATTTCACATTTCAAAGTTTCGGGGATCGCACACCCAAGAGATATGTCATATGCAACCCCTGAATTGTGAAATCGTGAAAAGGAGTTTAATGATTGTTAATCATGTTTTAGAACGACTTAATTAAGGTTTTAGACTTTGTTTTAGAGTTTATGATTTCGCATTTCAGAGTTTCGGGGATCGCCCACCCAAGAGATATGTCATATGCAACCCCCGAATTGCAAAATCGCAAAAAGGAGTTTATTGTTTGTTAAGCATGTTTTAGAACGACTTAATTAAAGTTTTAGACTTTGTTTTATAGTTTATGATTTCGCATTTTGGAGTTTCGGAGATCGCACACCCAAGAGATATGTCATATGCATCCCCCGAATTGTGAAAGCACTGTAAGGTTAACTTTGGTGTTTAATCGTTGTATTAACTTTAATTAATCGAGATTTAGAAGTTAATTTCTGGTTTTCGGAAATCGAGAATCGGGATTTCAAGGATCTATATTTTGAAAACACTTTGTTAACAGGAAATCCAAACTGCGATAGATTTATGATTCATTAATTATGATTAGGGGTTTACTTAATCATGCTTAGAGGGAACTTTATGAAGAACGCATTAGGACTCGTAACATCCACTCTTATTATTCTTTGCAATGAAACCTCTTTCGGGATTCTAGCACCGGGCTTTTGGAGTTGTTGGCTTCAGAATTGACAACTCTATCAAATGTCAAATCTCGAATTAAAAGAAAACTTTTTTTTTTTTTTTTTAAGTTAAGGGCGGCTCCATACTAGAAAAATATGAAGTTTTAGGTTATAGATAAAATATTTAAACCTTGTTTCAACAGGATGAAAGAGTGTGTCACCTTTGTGACACTAAGAAGGTTGAAGATCCAAAGCACTTTCTCTTAGATTGTCCAGCCTATACCCATATTAGATCTCATTTTCAAAATATTTGTCATACTATCAACTTTCCTAACCTATTAACTCAACAAAAGTATGGTGATCTTGGAAATCTTATCTTAATGTTTTTTGAGCACAGAAACAAAATTCTAAAGAATCGCAAGTAATCACTTACCCTCTTAAAGTCCGATAGACCAATTCGATCCTAATGAACGTTAATCATCATCATCATCATAATAATAATAATAATATATTTAAAATTAATATGAAAAGAAAAACATAATACTTTAATTTATATTACCAAAAAAATATTAAAAAACATTTATTACTTATGTTTTTTCAAAATAAAAGACTCTACTTTACAAAGGAAAATGAGGAAAAATATGAAGAAATAGAAAAAGTATCAACAAAATCTACCGAAAGCACTAAAGGTCTTAGTGTTTAAACATATGCCTTCAAATAGAATGAAATATCAATCATTCTAAGAAAATTTTTGATATGCAATAACTCCAATACAATGTGAGGCATTATATTTTTTTTTAAACGGCAAAGAAGAAATCGAAGTCAAAGTGTGTTGAGCAATTTCATTATCTTTTGGAAAATGTTTATTTATGTATTTGGATAATGTTTATTTATGGAATTTTTTTAATAGATAATTTAATTTAGAAAGTTATTTTAATAAAAGGAAAAAAGTCAATTAAATTTAGTTGGGGTGGTTAGGGAAAATTATTATTAATTTTTTTATTTAGATTCATTTAGAATTAAAAAAAAAATTAGAAAATACAACAATAATTTAATTTTAGTTTGAATTTAAAAAAAATGAAAAATATATAATTATTAAATATTGTTAAAGAGGGAAAAAAAAAATCAAAACATATGATTTCCAGGAGACGTTTTATTTCCTTAAAAATTGTAATGAAATAGTTATTTATGATAATTATTTATGTATTTATGTATTTGGATAATGTTTATTTATGGATTTTTTTAATAGATAATTTAATTTAGAAAGTTATTTTAATAAAAGAAAAAAAATTATTTAGTTTAGATGGTTGAGAAAAATTATTATTAACCTTTTCATCTAAATTTATCTAAAGTTAATTTTTTTTTTTTTTAAATATAACGATATTTTTAATAAAATATATATATAATTATTAAATATTGTTAAAAAGAGAAGAGAAAAAATCAAAACATATGACTTCCAAGAGACGTTTTCTTTCCTTAAAAATGGTAATGAAATAGTTATTTATGAGAACTACTAGTACCATCGAGATTCATCTAAAGTTAAAAGAAATTTTAGAAAATACAACAATAAGGGAAAAAATATATAATTATTAAATATTGTTAAAGAGGGAAGGGAAGAAATCAAAACATATGACTTTCGAGAGACGTTTTATTTCCTTAAAAATGGTAATGAAATAGTTATTTATGAGAACTATCAATACGATTTTGTTATATGAGTTTGGTATACAATAAAATTTTGAACTCAAATTTAAAGATCACAAATTATTTATTAAAAATTGACTAAAAAAAACTCATTTCCATTGAATTTGAATGTAAGGAAAATGGGATATATAAATTTGATGCAATGCAAACAACATCAATGCAAGAAGTAATGACAACAACATATCCTAAGTGATATAATTTGACATGAGACATAATTAATTGGTGATTCAAGAATTAAATTTTGAACAGTCAGAACCCTTAAGTGAGATAATGTTCACAAAAACTTTGATTTATTGAGAGAATGTAATTACATTTATAGTCAAATAATATATTAGATTACGCTCTTATTAATGTGGATGTTAAACCATCCACAAACGGAATTTGTCCCAAAACAACATTCTAATTTTACAATGTATTCTACAAGTTTCTACATTATTCTAACATCCCCCTTTAATGGAGAAATGGATTTTCTACAACACCCAATTTGCTTCTAAAAATTTCGAACTTGAGTTTACCAAGAAGTTTGGTAAATATATCAACCACATTATCATTGGTATTACAAAATATTAAAGCAATTTTGTTTGATTCAATCTTCTCTCTCACAAAGTGATGTTGTAGCTCGATGTGTTTTGATCTTGCATGATATATTGGATTGTGTGACAATTTGATAGCACTTTGATTGTCAAAGTTGATGCATGTTGTACCATTTTTCTCCTTTTCGACATTTGCAAGAATTCTCCACAACCAAACAGCTTCACAGGTAGCACTAGTCAAGGCTTTATCCTCAGATTTTGTTGACGACAAAGAAACGGTAGGCTGCTTCTTGCTACTCCATGATACAACCCCGATCCTATATGAAATGCATAGCCTAAGGTAGATATTCTATCATCAGGACTTCCTGCCCAATCTAAAAAAGATAAACCTGTTAGATCAACATCAAATTCATCAGTATACATAATACCAAAATTTATTGTTCCTTTCAAGTATCAGAGTACTTTCTTTGCAACTTTCTAGTGACTCTCAGAAGTCTTAGCCATGAACTGACTAAGGATGCTAACTGAGTATGCAATGCCTGGTCTCATAGTGGTGAGGTAGTTCATACTTCCCACCAACAGACGATATAAAGTACCATCTGTCTCTTTAGTTCCATCTTCACTATATAACTTTGCATTATGTTCTAAGGGAGTTGACATAGCTTTACATTCACTCATATTGAACTTTCTAAGAATTTATTTTGTGTATTTACTTTGACTGATCAGTGTTTTACCAAACTCTCTCCAAACCTCAATTCCTAAACAGTAATGCAATTCACCAAGATCTTTCATTTCAAGTTCTTGAGACAACTGAATTTTAATCTCTTTAATTAACTTGCATGCACTGCCTATAATAATGAGATCATCCACATATAAAGATATTAAAGCAACATTTCCTTCTTCATCTTTCTTAACATATAATTTAGGATCATTTTTTCTTTTCATAAACCCATTCTAATAAAAGAAGGTATCTATCTTTACATACCATGATCTCGGTGCCTATTTCAAACCATATAAGGATTTCCTTAACTTTCAGACTAGATGCTCATGTACCTGCTTGACAAACCCTTTAGGCTGAACCAAATAAACCTCTTCCTTTAAATCACCATTCAAAAAAGAATATTTTACATCTAACTGATCTATTTTCCAATTATGTTTTGTAGCTAAGGTAATTAGTACTCTAATTGTATTCAATTTAGCTATTGTTGCAAAGGTATCTTCGTAAGCAATTCCCTCCTTTTGTGAATATCCTTTTGCACCTAATCTTTCCTTATATTTATCAATGCTACCATCTGCTTTAAATGTAGATTTATACAACCATTTGCTTCCAATAGGGACTTTGTTTTTAGGCAGTTCAACTAATTTCCATGTTTGATTTTTCATAAGGGAGTCATATTCATCATTCATAGCATTTCTCCACTCTTCATGTTCTTTAGTTTGATCATTGTTTACATTTTCTACAACATTCAGTACATGAGACATCAATGCATAATCTTTATACCTTATAGGTGGTTGAGTTTGTCATGATGACCTCCTTGGTCCTTCACTACTTTCATCTTGTCTCCTGCTCTGTGGTGACTCTTCTCCACTTGATGTATCTTGACTACTTGAAGTGTCCATACTACTTTCATTTCATTCTCAAACCTGTACCTGTTCTTGTTCATGTTTAACCATTGCATCTATTTTGACATGCTCATCACTATCATCATGCCAAGAATTTGCATCATTCATTATATCAACTCTATCTACATTCTCATGAAACACTACATCTCTAGTTGCAAACAATTTATGTGAACTGGGATCAAACAATTTGTATGTTTTTTTAGCAATACAATACCCAATAAAAACACACTTGATTGACTTGCATCAAGTTTTCTTCTCTCATCCTTTGGAATATGTGCAAAGGCAGTGGATCCAAATAATCTTAAATGAATGATGTCAGGTTTATAACCATAAAGAATCTCAAAAGGAGTTTTGAAATCTAATTTCTTGGTTGGACTTCGATTCTTTAAATAAACAACAATATTAATGGCTTCTACCCAAAAACCATTAGAAATGTTTTTACCTTGAAGCATACTGCGGGCACACTCCACAAGTGTTATGTTCCTTCTCTCAACAACACCATTTTGATGAGGTATATGCGGTATTGTAAATTATTGTTGGATTCCATGAAATTTACAATAATTTTTAAATGCACATGATGTATATTGACCACCCTGATCAGATCTAAGAACTTTAATACATTTGTCTGTCTATTTTTCAGTCATAGTTTTGAATTCTTTAAAGTACTCAAATACATCATTTTTTCTCCCTATGAAATAGACCCATGTATATCTAGATCTATCATTAACAAAAATAAGAAAGTAGGAAGCACCACCAAGTGACCTAGTTTGCATAGGTCTGCATACATCAGTATGAATTAATTAAAGTATATATGTTTGTCTTTTCTCTCTATGTATGGGAAACTCCTATCTATGTTGATTACCAATTGCACATGTTTCACATGGAAAATGATCATTCTTCATAACGGGAAGACCTTCTACCATTGTTTCTCTTTGAAACAACATCAAATCATTGTAATTTAGGTGCCCATACCTATGGTGCCATAACTCTTTTGTTGACATTGTTGTGGATGTCAATGCAACATGACAGTTCATTGTCACATCCAACTTATACAATCCACCAACCCTGGTACCTATGGAAACAATCTTGTAGTGATCCTGGATATCTTTTACAACACACCTCAACTTACCAAATTCCACTGTTAGATTATTATCAGTGATAGTTGAAACATATATTAAATTCTTTTTAATACCAGGAACATACATCACGTCATGAATCTGTCTCAATTGTCCATTAGGTAAGTTCACACTTATTACTCCATAGCCTTGGACTTTATGTGATCTGTTATCTCCTAAGTAAATGTGTGTGCCATCAATTTTCTCATAATATTCATCATACCATTCTTTATTACAGGTCATATGAGATGATGCACCCAGATCTATGAACCATGCATTCTCATCATCAATTTCAACACACAACGCAGCTTCAGAAATAAACAACTTAAGATTTTTAAATCCATCATTGACTGAAGTGTCTTTATGCACAAAATTTCCATTATGCCTTTTATATCTCTGATTTGATTCATGATTCTTTCTTCTATAACAATTTTTAGAAAGACGTCCAAGTTGTCCACAATATTCACATTCAATAATTCTCTTAACATAAGAATCATGATGTGTCATACCTTTATTCTTTGCTTGAAACCGACCTATGTTCTTGTCCCACGGTTTACCTAGGTATGATATTTTACCTCTTGCAATCAAAGCCAAATATGAGCCACTTGAGTCCAGATCATAACTCTTCATTCTCTCTTCCTCTTAAAGAAGGATACCAGCCAGTTCATCAAAAGTAGGGGGTGTTTGTCTAGTTGAGTGTGTTGAAATAAAGACTTTATAGTCTTGCACTAAACCATTCAAAACAATTGTTACTAAATCACTACTGGAAACCTTTTCACCAATGTCACCCAACTTATCACTTAAATCTTTAATTCTAGATACAAAATTACTTATGTTTTCATTGGCTTCCATTTTGAAGGATAATAGCTTAGTTTTTAAAAATAAAATCTAATTTACATTAGAGGTTTTTTACAAACATTTGAGAATGTCCCATGTCTCTATTGAAGAGTGGAGAATATACTTTCAATACTTTTGACAGAAATTTGGTGGAGACTCTCGATGGAGATATTTTATACAACAGAATATCGGTAGAGAATATCGACGATAGTAGCGATAACACTTTACTCCAGCGATAGCAGTGATATCAAATAGGAAGATATGCACCAACAGAAAATATTCAGATAGGAAGATAGGAATATAGAAATGATATTCACTGGAATGAACGAATACAGATCGTGCTCAACACACGATTGCACTCCTGGAATGTATCGATGCACACAGGTTCGTGGTAGTGGGTTCCAAAGAAGAGATAGTAGCAAGGATATCAGCGAATTGATTTACTACTAGCGATAGCAGCTACGATTCACTTGTCCACCTAACTCCACACAACACTCACAACCCAGTACTCTTAACATAGCATTGGTCAAACAAACAAAGAAGCTACACTAGTCAACACACACTCTCACCAGTCGACAACTCCACACAGCGCTAGAATAGCTCTGATACCAAATTAAATTTTGAATAGGTAGAACACTCAAGTGAGACAGTGCTCACAAAAACCTTGATTTATTGAGAGAGTTAAATTAGATTTATAGTCAAATAGCAGATTAGATCACACTCCTATCAATGTGGATCTCAACCCACCCACAAACGAAATTTGTGTGCTTGTGAAACAAACCCAAAATAACATTCTAATTTTACAATGTATTCTAGAAGTTTCTACATTATTCTAACATCAAGGTACTTCCTTACATTCATAGGTGATTTGACAATAAAGGTATTACTCACTAATAGTGGTATTAAGTTTACCTGTAATGATTTTCTAAAGTATTCTAAAAAATATTGAATTGAAAGGTTGATTACTACATAATATACTTCATAACAAAATGCAATTATCAAAAAGGAAGAACCGATATATTATGGAAATCATACATGATAAGAAGTTGAGGTATTTATTTTGGTTTGACGTTTAGTACAATAGTGTATTTGATGAATATAAGTCCAACCAGTTCAATAACAACAATCCCTCAAGAAGAAGAGTGAAGTGAGCATAAATTCTCATTCTTTCTAGAAGCATGGTCTATGTTTATGTTCATGTTCTTAAAAGTAGCATATACTAGTTGGACAGAAAAACACAAAAATGTATTTTATTTATGCTATATGATCTTAATAATAAGTTGAATCTTAGGTTATAGGATACTCTTAGTAGAGATGTTGTTTTTATTGAATCTTCTGATGTTGGCTAGCCTCATGACATTACTAACAAGAATGAAGTTGAGTCTCATTCAACATTACATGTTAGGGTCCTAACCCACACATAGGTAGAAAAATATATTCAGATGTAATAAAGGTCAATATTAATAAGGCCTTGCAATAAAATAGAATAAGTCGAATGTAAGAAGACCTAATAGAAGCTTCCACTTCTAGAAGGATCTTCCTCTAGATGCTTCTTTTGATAGACATATTTAGTATAAATAGGAGTCGAGGGTATGAGAACCCTAGCTTGGATATTATTGCAATAGAGCTCTGCTCGAATGGAGGTTGCCCCCTCGAAGAGGCTCGTGAACATTGCTCTCAGAATCAAAGTGTTATTTCTATTGTTATACTTATATCATTTCAGTGTTATTGTGGTGATTGTTCTAGTTATATTACTGTTATTCTGCCATTTCTAGCATTTTATTTCTGTTTTGCATACTTTTTATATCTGGTATATTACATTACAACCAAAAATCAAGTTAAGTCTTTTTTTATCGCTTCAATAGTTTTTAGTCATTTATGCACTCATGAATCATGTACTAAAAGAACTTAACTCTTTTCTTGAAGCAAATGAAACGAAAGAATGGAAAGATGTCACACAAACGGAATAGGATGCATTAATGCATCGCATTACCACACATGGTAACATGTCGAACTACCACCAACCTAGATCCATTTTAACTCTGGATCTATCAAGTGCCAAGAGGAATCAAATCCTTGAGGTGCAAACATTTTTTAAAGTGCAACTATAAACAAAGAGTTTAAATTGTAGTCATGCAATCAATTCTAGCTTCTTCATTTCTAGATTTGGTGTTTATTATAGGTACTCAGGGAACCACATCAATTTATATACATGATCATGTCATTCATTGACATCAACCAATTGATCCCATACCTATCAAGCCCATATCTCCTCCAACCCATCTACTATGAACAATGTGAATGCTATAAGAATGTTGCTCTTCTGAGTTTGTGAATGCTCCATCACGTTGCCTATCAGATATTTTCAATGATGGTGATCATATTGGTGATCAACATCAATATAAAACGTTGGAAATAAAAATTACTCAACATGCTTATACAATGTATCTTCTCAATTCACTATTCACACAAGTTGTTTGATAATTTCAATTAGCTTTTCAATTCACTTCTTTGTTCAATGATTTTAGTTTGTTTTAGTTCATTTTTCTCAATTTTCTCTTCTCAAGTTATTTGGTGATTTTAATTTCATTAGATATAGCTTCTTATATCTATTGTATTATTATTATTATTATTATTATTAATTTTTTATATAGTTTATATCTATTCATATAGAAATTGTATTATTATTTTTTAGATGGATGAGATGCATTTTGAACAAAATGCATTAATATTTCTTTATTTGTTTACTAAAACTAAACAATTAGATACATATCTTTGGATTTTAACTTTAGAAGAGGTTCGACATTGTAATACTTTATTAAAGTTTTTTTTAAGTACCATGTGTAACTCCATGTTGAGCATGGAAGGAATAACACTTCTCCTTCATATTGAGTTGTAGAAATAAATCCAAACATGCAAGTAACAAGGGAACCTAAAATGCAACCATCTACACATTAGGTTAGATAAATAACCTAGAATATAAAAACATATTATCAAGCTTGAGCAAGTCTTAATTTTGATGAGACTACCACCAAGCTTGAGCAAGTCCCTCTAAATGGTTACCTACAAGATGAAGGCATTTCTCTTTGGTCATTGTTGGGTAGATTAGGAAATAGGCAATGAATTTGTGTGTATAAATCTAAAACAATTCTATGAATTGACCACCGTATTTAGGTAATGAGATTCTAGTGTCTAGCTCGAAGGTGGAGGTGGAATCCCTAGGTTGCAGTCTTGGGGATTCAATGAGAGAACTGGCCAGCAAATTGGGCTCTATGTCCTTAGAGAATTGAGTGTTATGACTAGACATTGAGAGAGATGTTCTGTAAGAGCTACATGTGAAGCCGTAGGTTATGGATTTGGCATGTGGAAACCACCAAGTAAATGTTGACTTTGCTTGTGGTTGAAAGTCAGTACAAATTGAAGAGATGCCTAGCAATTTTGTGTTAGAATAATGACGAAATGGGTTATTGGTGGTATTGGATGATGTATGAATCAGGGTATCGTTGTTGTAGAGATTGTTGAGCGGTTGTTTATTGGTGGTATTGCCATGATGTATGAATTAGGGTATTAATATTGTAGAGAATATTGAGCGGTTGTTTATGTTTGGTATGTGAGTGGTTTTAGATTCACTTTTGTAAGAGGTTGGTCCAAGTTTTTTGTGTGAGCTACAAACTATAAATGTACACTTGTTCTTGATTAATAAAAAGTAGTGTGTGAGCGATTTGGCTCACTGTTGGGTGTCCAATCTTTGATAAATGAAAAGTAGTGTGAGTGATTTGGCTCATTGTTGGATGTTCCAATCTTTATGTGTGTCCAATTTCTCAATTTGGTATCAAAGCCTGGTGTGAGGCTGAGTAGTGACAGTTGTGAGAAGGGAAGTTGTATATGTTAAGAGTTGTAATCCCGTAAACTAAATTAGTTAATAAAACAGTTTAATCCGGTTAATCTCATTTAGAAATGGTAAAACTGTCATGATGTAGTAATTAAATAATTAATAAAAAATTAATCAATCAGTGTTTATTTCCCCACATTTCTGTATTCTTTATTTTTATTTTCATGGTATCAGAGCGTGAGGTTGGGAGAAGAGAGTCTGTTGTGTGCACTCACTCTCAGATCTTGAAGAATACGCATTGAACGTTGATTCACAACATGTCTCTGCTTAATATTTTCATGGTATCAGAGCAGTTCTGGGCCTCACTCCATCACTGGAGGGCCTCACTCCATCATCTCATAAGTGATGTAGATCCTTCCTGCACATGCGAAGTAAGTGATGAAGATCCTTCCTGCACATGCAAAATATATGAAGCAGGTGATGTCCGAATATAGCCTTCCTGCACATGCAAAAGATTAAAAAGTCGGTTGGAATTTCGTATAGTAGAAGTATACCATGGAGAGTTTCACTTGCTAAGTAAAATGCGCAGAGAGAGCCAAAGTCGGTCGAGTGGCGGTCGAATTCTTCAAGGCTTGTGTTGTGGAGCCGGCTGCTGGAGGTTGTCACCGGGAAGTCAGCCACTGGACCCCAAAACTTGGAGTGATTCGGTAAAGCTCCAAATTTTCATTTATTTTTGCTTTTTCTGTGAAAAATGGATGCACGTTATTTATGCAAAGATCTCCTCTTTGGTGAGATTCAAAGACAAATGAAAAATGAAGTCGTTTTGCAATGATTGGAAATAATTGTAAGTCCCTGGCTATTTTATATAAAAGCACAACAGCTAAATATTAGTTGTTGGTGAATGTCGAAAGGTTAATAAGATGAAACGAATCCTTAAAAGAATATATTAAATTTTATTATTGATTAACAAATAAACGGTTTCTCTTCATTTATCTGGTGTTAATATTTTGATTTTTGTTAATCACTTGCGTGGCAATCAGTTAGCTATCAAAGTAATTTTTAAATATGATTAGGTAAATGTAAAAAAGTAAACACATAAGCGAATGTCTTTATAATAGCTAGGAAGTTAATGATTGAAATCACAACCATTTATTTTGTGTGACTACTAAGAATATTCCAGCTATATTTAATCATGTCCATAGAAAACTTATTAAGCACTAAACCCTTGTTAAATATGCCCATTGTCAATAGATGTACGCCTTTCGGCATAATTAAAAAGGATTAAAAATCATTATAATGGGGTAGTACGAGTGAAGATATTGAATTTTAAAAAATTGAGTTGAATTACAAAGGATGGGGATGTATTTGGCTATATAAAGATTATTACTATTAAAATCTATGGGAGATATTAATGTTCATTAAAAAAAATGAAAATATGTTTATGAGAATTTAATTTTTACATGTCTTGGAATTTGAAAATGTAAAAAGGTATTGAGCTTAGTTAACTCAATACAAATGCTTGTTAGAATTAGCTACTCTAACAAATTCCAAGAGAATATGGAAATCTAAGACATATGAATTCAAGAGGAAAACGCATGGTGATGAGAGTTATTTTGATTTTTATTAAGAAATTTGCAAAGAGTGAAGCAACTTCACTGAATTGAAGAAATAGATTCTAGTTAGGCGAGAATCGATTTCAGTGAATCGAAGAAGTAGGTTACGATGAAGAAGAGTCACCATGAAGCAAATTGTTTGCAAGACAGAAGATCGAGGCTTCAAGGGAGAAGAAGCCGCAAGACAACTCGTCTATTGTTGAAGAGAAAGAATCGTTATTGCCTCTTCTATTGTTGAAGAGCAAGAATCATTGACGCTGAGCCATTTTATGGACAACTTTTTCACATTGTTGAGCAGTAAAAACTACATGAAAAAAGTCGCAAAGAAAAAAGATGAGCAGAGACATGCAACAAAATATAACTAAATTTTTGGTTTTTCATTCATCAACAAATAAAGAATAAATGAATTGTAGTAATTTGAGGGGTGCATGTTCTGTTGTACCCGACACCCCGTTAGACACTCCAGTAAGTTTTTTGATCCCATTTGTAAGAAGTTGTGAGCTTTGCTATAGGCAAGCTTTGTTCCCTGTGTTTAGTAAGCCCTGAATTAGGCCTACATAGGTCAGTATGTGATCATGTAGCATGTATCCTTGGCTTCGAGCAGCATGAAGCGTTGGCCATGATACATCACAACTATAAGCTTTGTTCCCCGTGTTCAGCAAGCCCTAATTGAATCAAGCCTACATAGGTCAATATGTGATCATGTAGCATGTAACCATGGTTTTGAGCAGCATGAAGTGCTAGCCATGATACATCACAACTATCCCTGGTTTTGAGTAGCCTGAGGCACTGGCTAGAAGGAATGTGGTATTAAGTCCAATTTGGTAAAGGAATGTGGTATGAAGTCCACTTTGGTAGATACAAGGGTGTCTACTCAAATACTAACTTGATGATTGTATCGAAGAATTTGAATCTTCAATTAACAGGGGAAATGTGAGATATTAATCTCAGAGTTAGGACCAAGTTTTGTTTAAGGGGGAGTGTGAAGTCTATTGCATTATTGCATTGGACATTGGTGATAGGCATTATTGCATTGGACATTGGTGATAGTGATAGTTTTTCATGGATGTAATTAAGGGGGAGTGTTAAGGAAAATACCTAATTACTCCTTAACTAGTTAGTTAGTTAGTTTACCATTACAGGAGTTGGTAAATGTGTAACGTCTTGTAACCATATTGTGTAACTATACATGTTCATATTAATAGAATACACATCATTAGTGTAGTGTGTTGCATCAAATCTGTCTCTGCTTAATCTTGCTGACACTCCTATTGTTCTTGGCACTAAATTAAGCATGGAATGTTTGGGATCAGTAATAAGTTCCACATTGTATAAACAACTTGTTGGTAGTCTTATGTATCTTACTACTACAAGACTTGACATAACATATGCAACAAGTTACATTTCCAGGTTTATGGAATCTCCTAAGGATTCTCATTGGAAAGTTGGTAAGAGGATCTTAAGATACATTGCAGGTACAACCACTTATGGTTTGTGGTACACAACTTTAGCAGACAATATGCTTACAGGTTATACCGGCAGTGATTATGCAGGAAGTATTGACGATAGAAAAACCACTTCGGGCTATGCTTTTCTTTTTGGAAATAATTTGATTTCATGGGCATCTAAGAAGCATCCCATAGTTTCTATCTCTTCTGCAGAAATGGAATATGTAGAGGCAACAATAGTAGCATGTCATGCAGTTTGGCTTAAAAGGATTTTGATGGATTTTGAATATACGACAAAAGAACCTATTTCAATTTTTTGTGACAATAACTCTGCCATTTCCTTGTCGAAGAATAATGTGTTTCATCAAAAAAGAAAACACATTGATACTCAATTTCACTTCATTCGTGAACTCATAAAAAATGGTGACATTTTCCTCAAATTTTGTGGTTCTAAAGCTCATCTAGCTGATATCTTCACTAAACCTTTGGGAAGAGATATTTTTCAATTTCAACGTCAAAGTTTAAGAATTATTAATAATGTAATCCTCAAGATTAAGAGGGAGTGTTAAAAGTTGTAATCCCGTAAACTGAATTAGTTAATAAAACAGTTTAATACAGTTAATCCTGTTCAGAAAGGGTAAAACTATCATGATGTAGTATTTAAATAATTAATAAGAAATCAATCAATCAATGTTAATTTCCCAACATTTTTGTTTTCTTTCTTTATTTCTATTTTCAGTATCTTGTTTGGGGAGATTGCTGCAAAGATTCGCCCATTGTAAGAGCCGAATCTGTTGATTAAAGAGTAGCTATGTTGAAGTCATGGAAGAAAGGAGAATCCTTGTTGATTTGATTGCCAAGAGAGAAAAGACGGAGAGATAAGGAGATGTGAGAGAAAGTCGTGGAGAGCGAAGCCAAAGAGGGTCACAAAACCAATGGAGAGCCGCCATTGCTATCTCCATACAAGAGAGAGTTGTTGCACATGGCTTGAGAGGCATCGCGTAAGAAGAGTCAGATCGTTGAATTAAGCCGTCAATGCCTGAGCCATCATATTGAAGGGACCCACGCTGGAAGGAGGGAAGAACGTAGTCTTGGAGAGAAGAGTCGAGGGTTTTCTTTAAATCAAGTGGCTTCCTACATTGGTATAGTTGGTGGGTCTATGAGAAATTGTCACACGGCTTTTGACATCAGAGACTAGCATTTCGAAGTGGGATTTTCTTATAGATCTACTCCCAGTCATATAGTGGTATAAGTGCTACTGACTTTCATTATTGTTGGATCTTGCTTGAATGATGAGGAAGGATATAGCTGCCACTAAAACAGAGTTGTTGCAAGTGTTGTTGAAAGAGGTATTAAATTTGTTTGCAGAATTTCAATTTTTTTGAAAGATGTCAAATCCTCTTGTTAAGAATTATCTGAATGAGTCCTCCAAACTTGATGATGAAAATTACGTTGATTGGAAGTTTAAGCTATTAACAGTGTTGGAAGCATGGAATTTGTTGGCCATAGTGAAAGGGGATGAAACCAAACCCATTGGTACTGTTGTTTCTATTACAGATTGGGAGAAGCGAGAAACAAAAGCAAAGTTGTTGTTGCGAAAGTCCGTAAAGGACAATATAATTCCACACATCAGAGACTATGAAACATCAAAAGAAATGTGGGAACTTGCTTAAAGGTTTGTTTGAAACTAAGAATGAAAACATAATCTTATTTTTTAAGACTAAGCTATTGAATATTAAAATGGAGGATAATGAAAACATAAGTATGTTCATTTGCAAAGTTAAAGACTTAAGGGATCATCTTGGCACAATCGGTGAGAAAGTGTCAGACTCTAACTTGGTAACAATCACATTAAAAGGTTTATTAAAAGATTATCAAGTTTTTATTAAAAGATTATCAAGTGAGAGGATGAAGACGTTTGATATGGACTCACATACTTCAGATTTGGTGCTTGTAGCAAAAGGAAAAAAACCATACAGGGGAAAGAAATGGGACGGGAACAAAGGAGCAAAGTTCCAAGCAAAGGAAAAAGGTATAGCTTCATCTAAATTTGAGTCTCATGATAAGAAGAGTGATGTGTGATTTTACTCTAGAAAGCCTGGTCATCATGCTAAAGATTGCTATAAAAGAAAATCTCATGAATCCAAACATAGCCATAAGAAATACAATGGAAACTTTGTGAATCAAGACACATCTATCAGTGATGGATTTACAAATCTTAAGTTGTGTATTTCTGAAGCTGCATTGTCTGTAGAAACCGATGATGAAAATGCATGGTTTATCAATTTTGGTGTCTCGGCCCATATGCCATGTAATAGAAATTGGTTTGATAAGTATTATGAGAAAAATGATGGTGCATGTGTTTATATAGGAGATAACACATCTCTTAAAGTTCAAGGTCATGGAATGATATGTGTGGAAATCCATGATGGACAAAAGAAACATATCCATAATGTGATGTATGTTCCTGGTATCGAGAAGAATTTAATTTATGTTTCTACTATTATTGATCAAGACTTAAAGGTGGAATTTGTTAAGTGAGGGTGTGTTGTAAAGGATATTCAAGATCACTACAGGATTATTGCCACGGGTACCATAGTTGCAGGATTGTATAAGTTGGATGTGACCAAGAAGGGGCATCAATCGTTATCATGGCATCATACATATGGGCATCTTTTTTTTTTGTTTGTTAATGTGGTCGAACCTGTTGGCATTAGGATTAACCTGTGACTTGAGAATCCGTGACTTAGGGGCATCTAAGTCATCAAAATCACCCAGGGATCACACCCAGCTTGAGCCACACCAACCCTTAACATGGTTGGATTTTTTGTCCCCGCAGGTTTCGAACCGATGACTTTTCAACACGGAGTGGCTTAACAACACACTCTGTCACCGACTGTCCTACACCTCGGGGACTACGTATGGGCATATTAATCACAATGATTTGATGTTATTATAAAGGAAAACAATGGTTGAAGGTCTTCCTGTTATGAAAAATGATCATATTGAATGTGAATCATGTGCACTTGGTAAGAAACATATAGAAGAATTTTTTGTACAAAAAGAGAAAATAAAAACATAAATATTTGAATTGATTCACACTGATGTATGCAGACCTATGCAAACAAGGTTTCTTGGTGGAGCATCATACTTTCTCATTTTTTTTTATGATATATTTATGTATACTTGGGCCTATTTCATAAGAAGGAAAAGTGATGTGTTTGAGTACTTCAAAGAATTCAAAACTATGGTTGAAAATCAGACATGAAAATACATTAAAGTTCGCAGGTCTGATCAAGGTGGAGAATACAAATCATAAGCATTTAATAAGTATTGTAAAAGAAATGGGATCCATCAACAATTTACAATGCCACATACACCTCAAAAAAAGGGAGTTGCAGAGGAAGAACATAACACTAGTGGAATGTGCTCGCAGTATGCTTCAAGGTAAAAAACCTTTCTAATGGTTTTTGGGTTGAATCCATTAACACTGCTATTTATTTAAAGAATAGAAGTCCAACTAGATGTTTAGATATTCATACACAATTTGAATTTTTTCATGGCTACAAACGTGAAGTTGGTCATCTTAGAGTTTTTGGGTTCAAAGCTTTTGCTCATATTCCAAAGGATGAAAGAAGGAAGCTTGATGCAAAGTCAAGTAAGTTCATTTTCATTGGTTGTTGTGATGATCATAAAGCATACAAGTTGTTTGATACCATTTCACATAAATTGATTGCAAGTAGAGATGTTGTGTTGCATGAGAATGTTGTTGAAAGTGATAATACTAGCACATGGTCCACTTCTTATCATGATGATTATATCAAAATAAAAACATGAGTTGAACAAGAATATGAGCATGTACAGGTTCAAGAATGGAATGAAAGTAGTATGGACACTTCAAGAAGTAGTGATACATCAAGTGGAGAGGAGTCACCACAAAGCAAGAGAAGAGATGGAAGTAGTGAAGGACCAAGGAGGTCAACACAACAAACCCAACTACCTTTAAGGTATAAATATTATGCATTGATGTCCCATGTAATGAATGTTGTAGAACCTGTAAACTATGAATAAGATAAAGAACATGAAGAATGGAGAAAAGCAACGAATGAATATGAATCTCTTATGAAAAATCAAACATGGGAATTAGTAGAACTGCCTGAAAACCAAGTCCCTATTGGAAGCAAATGGTTGTATAAATCTAAATTTAAAGAAAATGGTAGCATTAATAAATTTAAAGCGAGGTTGGTTGAAAAAGGCTATTATCATAAGGAGGGAATAGATTATGAAGACACTTTTGCAGAGGTAGCTAAGTTGAACACAAGAAGAGTATTGATTTCATTAGCTACAAAACATGATTGGAAAATACATTAGTTAGATGTCAAATCTATTTTTCTTAATGAAGAGTTGAAAGAGGAAGTTTACCTGGTTCATCCTGAAGGGTTTGTAAAGAAGGGACATGAGCATCTGGTCTGTAGGTTAAAGAAGGCCTTATATGGTCTAAAACATGCATCGAGATCATGGTATGTAAAGATTGATTCTTTCTTTTATCATGAAGGTTTTGTGAAAAACAAAAATGATCCTAATCTCTTTATTAAGAAATATGAAGCAGGAAATATTGTTATGATATCCTTGTATGTAGATGATCTTATCATAACAGGTAGTGCATTCAAGTTAATTGAAGAAATCAAAAGTCAGTTTTCACAGGAATTCAAGATGAACGATCTTGGTGAACTACATTATTGTTTAGGACTTGAAGTCTAGAGGGAGCCTGGTAAGACATTGGTCACTCAAAGTAAATACACAAGGGGAATTCTAAAATGGTTCAACATGAGTGAGTGTAAGGAAGTTTCTACTCCTTTGGAACATAATGCTAAGTTATACAGTGATGATGGAACTAAAGAGGTAAGTGGAACTTTGCATTGTCAGCTGGTAGGAAGTTTGAATTACCTCACCACTACCATACCAGACATAGCATACACAGTCAACCTCCTTAGCTATTTTATGGCTAAGCTTCATGAAAACCATTAGAAAGATGCAAATAAAGTCTTATGATACCTGAAAGGAACAATTAGTTTTGGTATTATGTATACTGATGAATTTGATGTTGATCTAGCAGATTAGGCTGGGAATCCCGATGACAAAAAAAAAACCTTAAGCTATGCATTCAATATTGGTTCGGGGGTCAAGGTCGGTGGAGGCAGCTGGATGGTACAGTCATTATTGCAATGAAGGTCAGGTCTTGTGCCCAAACCCGAGCAAGGGCATGGTCTAGTCGCGGAACAAAACTTAACTGGGCCAAGCCCGCTTACCTTTTTCCCGTGGGGGTGTAGACCGATTAGCAAGTACCGTGTAAATGGAAGGAAATATGTAAAAGGAGGTCTCAAGTTCGATTCTCACCCCGATTTATCTAGAGGCATGCTTGCGGGTAGTGTGATTCTCCCTAGGGGTTATAAGGGAGCTGACAAGATTCGACCTTGTGTCACACAAGTACGATATTGTCGTTGCTACTGATTCCCCTAGTTACAATATATATATATATATATATATATATATATATATATTGGTTCGGGGGTCGTGTCATGGAGCAGCAAGAAACAACCAACGATTTCATTGTCGTCAATAGAAGCTAAATACAAAGCCTTGTCGAGTGCAACCTGTGAAGCTGTTTGGTTGAGACGCATTCTTGAAGACATAGAAGAATAACAAGAAATGCCAACCATCCTCAAGTGTGACAACCAAAGTTCAATCAAACTTGCACACAACCCTCCCTATCATGCTAGAACAAAACATATTGAAATCCAACACCATTTTGTAAAAAATACAGTCAAAGGAGATTGACTTGATAGATTGTAATGCAAGTGATAATGTAGTTGACATATTTACCAAGCCTCTTGGAAAGATGAACTTTGAAGAATGCAAAAAGCTGCTAAGCATTGTAAACAACCCATTTCTCTATTAAGTGGGGGTGTTAGAATAATGAGAAAATGGTTTAGTGGTGGTATTAGCATGATGTATGAATTAGGGTATTGTTGTTGTAGAGATTGTTGAGCTGTTGTTTATTTTTGGTATGTGAGTGGTTTCGGATCCACTTTTGTAGGAGGTTGGTACAAGTTTGTTGTGTGAGCTACAAGTTATAAATGTACGCTTGTTCATGATGAATGAAAAGTAGTGTGTGTGCAATTTGGCTCATTGTTAGGTGTTCAAATCTTTGTGTGTCTAGTTTCTCAATTTTTTTGAGGAATATTCATGCAGAAAGAGTGGGACAAACCTCGATATTTGGAGCTACAAACCACCAGGGGGAACGATTTCTAATGGTCAGGTTCATCATATGATTTCTGAGTGTAGGAGGAGGGAGAAATTGAATGAGATCTTCGAGGCATTGCATTCACTCATCCCTTGAGGCTCAAGGGTACGTTTCATGAAAATACAGTTTTTGTTGTAATGAAATAAAATTTTTTGAACATCCATCGAGAAAGACAAGGCTTCCATGTTTTCCTATATGATGGAGTATTTAACCAGTCTTAAGTCTAGTGTGGAAGAACTTGAAGAGAGGAATAAGCAGTTGTAATTAGAACTGAAGAAGCTCCCATTGGTTCAATCTTAGGAGGGTGCAGCACCAACGCAACCCTACAACAACAGGGCTCTACAAGTACCCATGGCGGCGACAACAAGGTGAAAGTTGAAGTATCAAATGATAAATTGTGAAGCAAGAAATATAGAGAGAAAGAATAGAACATAAAACAGTATATTAGAATATATGAAGAAGATAGTCTGAAGAAGTACTATGCAATGGGAAATAGCTGAGCTAAATAGGCTCAATAAAAACAAGAATAGAAAGTACAGTTGGCAGTGTACAGTCAGCCTGTTGAAGTTACATTATATTTAACACTCCCTCTTAAACTCAACAATTACAAACATCAGCACTGATTATGCCTAAGTGTCGTCTCTGAAAATCAAAAACCTATTTTCGCAGTGGCTTTGTAAAGATATCAACAAGCTGATCTCGAGGACCACAAAATTGTAGTGCAATATCACCATTATTGACTAGCTCACGTATGAAATGAAAACGAGTGTCAATGTGTTTGTTTTTCTTATGAAACACATGATTTTTGGATAGAGCAATTGTTGAAGTATTATCACAAAAAATAGGAGTTGGATCCTTTTCTGTATGTGACATATCTTTCAATATTCTTCTTAGCCACACAATTTGACAAGATGTTGAGGTAGCAACGACATACTCTGCCTTTGCAGAAGATATTGAAACAATTGGTTGCTTCTTTGATGCCCATGAGATTAGGTTCGTGCCCAGTTGAAAAACATGTCCAGATGTGCTTTTCCTGTCATCTAGGCTGCCTGCAAAATCACTGTCTGTGTAACCAGAAAGTTGATTACTGTCAGATTGAGTGTACCATAAGCCAAAATTTAGAGTTCCTGCAAAATATCTCAGAATTCATTTTGCCATTTTCCAATGAGAATCTTTGGGGGATTCCATGAATCTGGAAACAAGGTTGTTTGCATACATAATGTCAGGCCTAGTTGTTGTAAGATACAACAAACTGCCTACTAAAATTTTGTACATGGTAGAGCCCACTGTAGGACCTTCATCTTTCTTGCTCAATTTTGTGCCTAGGGGTGTAGGGGTTTCTGTTGGATTGCATCCTTCCATGTGAAATCTTTTGATGATGTCTGCTGCATACTTTTGTTGATAGACAAAAATGCCTTTGGTTGATTGATTAACCTCAATCCCTAAAAAATATTTCATTATGCCAAGATCTGTCATCTCAAACTCAGATTGCATGGCCTGTTTAAAATTTGTTAACTCAAGATTTCCTATATAGATCATGTCATCAACATATAAACATGCAATCAAAATTTTACCATGTTGATCTGTTTTGGTGTAAAGAGTTGGCTCATTTTGGCTTCTGCTGAAACCACTTTTGATCAGATAAGTGTCAATTCTACTGTACCAAGCTCTTGGTGCTTTCTTTAAGCCATACAAGGATTTCTTCAACCGATATACTTTGGCTGGCTGCTCTTGGACTTCAAATCTAGGTGGTTGATCGACATAAACCTCTTCTTATAAGAAACCATTCAGGAATGCTGACTTGGCATCCATATGGTATACTTGCCATTTGTGTTGGGCTGTTATGGCCAATAGAGTCCTTATAGTGTCTAATCTTGCTACTGGAGCAAAAGTTTCACCATAATCAGTACCAGGTTGTTGTGAGAATCCTTTGGCAACAAGTCTTGCCTTGTGTTTTTCAATCTGCCCTTTTTCATTGAGTTTAGTTTTGTAAGCCCACTTGACACCAATACTCTTCTTGTGACTTGGAAAATCAACAAGATCCCATGTCTTGTTCTTCTCAATGGAGTCAATTTCTTGGTTCATGGATTGAACCCAATGTGTCTCCTTAGTTTTTTCCTTAAAAGATGTAGGTTGACATTACATTAAAGAAAAAAGGTTCTGTTGTTCAAAGTCATCCAACTACTGATGGATTTCTCTCAAACTTCGAGTTCTCTGATTGTGTGGTTCAGAGAATGATTATTTGCTGGAAGTTGAGTTATCCTGAGAATTTTCAGGTTGTCTTTGTACTTGCAATCTTGGAAGAATAGTTTGAGGTACTTGTTGTTCTGAATTTTCTGCATTTTCAGAACTTGGTAGCAATGGATTTTGGCTGTCCATTTGCTGATTTTCTGAATCATTCCAGAATTGATTTTCTAGAAA
>JZKD02S1784914.1:207966-228064 GCA_000966675.3 Picea glauca | reverse complement strand
TTGATTAGTAACCGTATTAAATTCATTTAAATGATCTACAACAGACCCACCTTCTGACATCTTCATATTAAATAATCTCTTCATTAGAAATACCTTATTTGACGCTGAGGGTTTTCCATACAATTTGGCCAATGCATCCATTAAACCATTTGTTGTCTTTTCTTTCGAAATATTGAAAGCCACCGACACTGCCAGGCTCAGCCATATCATTCCTAGATATTTTTTGTCAAGAATCTCCCATTCTTTGTCCTTCATGGCCACCAGCTTCTTTGCTACTCCACTCAATGGTAGGAATAGATCATTCTGATATAAATAGTCTTCCATCTGCATCTTCCATAACTGGTAGTTTTGGCCATTAAATTTCTCGACCTTAAACTTTCCATATTATAACATTGCTCCCACTCGAACCAGGAACCCTCTTTTCCTGCGAGTTACCTTACGCTCTGATACTAGTAGTTAGAAAACAGGACAGCGAAGCAATAAAATAAAAAAAATGCAGAAACAAAACATAGAAGACACACAATACAAGAGAGACATAGATTTACGTGGTTCACCCAGTGTGGGCTACATGAGGTTCTAGGTCCAGGAATGTGGGAAAATTTTAGGATTACGGCCTTTGGTCTTAGTTAAGTATTTATGAAGAACCAACATGTTGTAGGTTTTTCGATCTCCAAGGTTAAAATCACTGAATTTTAGTGCTGCGAGCTTATCCTGGTTAGCATGTACTGCATGCACTCCTTTAAGAAGATACACGGTGATCAATTTGTACTCAAATTCTATGAGTACATTGTCATGATTAATATTCCCACTCATAGGTGGGATGTAAACCAACAAAATGTGCGGGATCAACTTGGCGTTTGCAATATCATCTCTGTGCTTTTTTCTTGTCTCGGTTGTGGTTCTGGAAGGTCCTATGCCACAAGAAGTGGAGGGAGAAGCTTGGACTCCTCCTGACGATGATTCTTGCACACCTATAGACATCCTTCTCTCTGACATGACTCTCTCAATTATTAGGTTAGTCAAAACTTCTTCAACTACTTTCTCAACAACGTTGATCTCATCCAACATACAAGCTTGGGTCCACTAGCTCAAGTGTGAAAATGAGAGTTGAGATTACAATGAACAACAAGGAAACAAGGCAATGATCGCAGGGTGAATTAATCTCAAGGTTCGAGCTCAAATTCTCACTTAGCAAAAGTATGCATGGTGCGTGGCACAATAGACTAAGTAGGGAAACTTAGCAACAGTCTGCTTCCAATGGATATGGGGCCTACATTAACTTTGTTCTATCCATTCTGGTGCTATTCAACAGTCTAGTGGGAACCCATAATTTCTTTTCGACCCGTTCGGGGCGAAATTCGAACAGGTATATCGTTAGAACGACTATATTACTGTGCCATGGAAAAGTGTCAGATGTCGTTGTTCTGATATATCGACGAAGCTCAATTCTTGTGATTTTTCCTTCGACGAAGTTCCTTCTGGAGTTGTCTGTAGCTTTCCAATTTTGGCCCTCTTCTTACTTAGCTTCCTAGCCTTTTTTCCAGTGAGCTTATTCTCGATCACCCTCTTTCCATTCTGAATCTTATCTTCTCTTGACATAGTCACTTCGCGCTGCCTAGGATCTTTCCTCAGATCCAAGGGTAATACTCCTTCATCATATCGGTTAGATATTTTGGTCTTCTGTGGTTCCTCTAACGCTCTTATAGATTCAACATCCAGGTTCCCGATTTTTAACAACGGAGATCTGTTCTCTTGTTCCTCCATCAAGTAGGCAATCCTTCTAGTCATAAATTCCATGAGTTATTGCTTCTTATGTTCTAGGGCTTCCTTTTCTTCTTTCCTATGGATCTGGTCTTTTTCAATCCAAATATTTTCAAGCAAAGATAGAAATGGGGAATGGTCCTTAATAAATCTAATGACTTTGAACTCTTCCTCTATCGAAGTTCCATGGGTATTCATAGCTATCTGGGTAATTTTGCCACATAGGGTTACCATTTTTCCTTTAGATAATCTGATGGTTCCTAGTGAAGGGACCAGAGCAGTTCTTCCTAGGGTTTCCCAAGTTCTTTCTGTCATAATATTCATCGGTGTTCCCTCATCCAGGGCATAGTCAATGCCAAAGTCTCATATTCTTACTTTAATTTTCTCTTGTTCTTTGAATATTTCTGACAAGCTGACATCCTTATGATCATCTAGGGTTTCTTTTATTTTCAGTAACATGATCTCTGATTGTTTCTGGGGTTCTTCCATAATTTTAGTATGTTGATCTCCTTCATAATTCGCTTATTCCATATTTAGTTTTTCAAGTCTAGCAATAATTCTAGGGAAATCCAATACTTCATGGTCCATGGCTTTACAACAGAGGGAACTAGGTTTTCTCTTAGGGAATTCCTTAAAAAGATGGCCTGGTCTTCTACAACTATAACAAAGAGTTAATCATCTCTTTCTCTCCAGTGATCCCCAACTCTTCTTGTACTGTGCACTAGGATCATAATGGCTGGCCTGCAAAAAATTCTTTCTAGGATCCTGCATCCACTTGTTAGTCTAGACATTCTTTCTATGCATAGGTATAACATACCATATCTATTCATATCAAACTTTCTTTCATCTATTAATGCCCTAGTTTTTAAGCTAGGACAAAGTCTATCAAACATACCTAGATCCATGTTCTAGAAACAAAAAAATAAAAAAAATTCACTTATATACAGAGAACAAACCTTCCAGATCTAAGAAATTTTGACTATTCTTACCTTTATTAGAGTACAGAGCTTACAGAGGTTACCTCTTTTCTTCAGATCTGACTTCTTTCTTTCATAAATTTCCACTTTTACTTTTCTTAGAGCACAGAGCGTTCAGATCTCGCTTATTTTCTTTGGATATAATCTTTCTTTCTTTAGATATGACCTTATTCCTGGCAAAAAGCTGCATAGTTCGAGTAAAAAGAAGCACACTAGGGCAACAAATCTACGCACAGAGCTTTCTTTTGCACAACGTTTCTTTTTCCTCAGTTCCCAACAATCACAGTTTCAGGTCCCGGCAACAGAACCATTTGTTGGCACAGGGGCAGACCCGGGGTTCAACGCTCAAGAGCACACCAACAAATTCCTAACTACCGACCCTTTCGGCAACACCTGCGAAGCAGATGAAGTCTCACCCGAGGTAGAGGTAGGGGTGGTTTTAGGACTCAAGTGTCTGAAACCTTAGCTGGGACACCAATCTTTGATTATATATACTACAATGCACTTAACATAGATCATTCATCTATATTTAACCCTTATGGTACTTCATAGATGGAACAGAGCATCACAGTGAATACTTAGACTAAATATGATTCAATACTTAGCCACAAAACATAGATTAGATTCAACAGATCAAGCACTAATTTTATATATCAGATCTAACATTCATTCTTATATCATAAGAACATAGCATAACTAGATCTACTTAATTACAACAAGCACATAGCCAAAAGGAAGCAACACTTAGGTCAAATCACATAGCACATTACATAGAGTTATCATGGTTCACCCCCACCCTGGGGCTACATCCATAAAGTCTTATTCTTTATATTATCTCGGTCAAGCAATTACAACATGGAGTTTCAATGACCCTTACTTCGCACAGGATAGAATATCTGTGCAGCTCGCTAGATCCTTCTTCCTTTCACTCAGCACAAAACCACAACAAATTGTACTTGGCCTTCCAATCTCCTTACAATCATGCATGGATCACTTGCGATACACATCTGATCACACAGATCCAACTACTAGCACTAAGCCTTTAGCTATACATTTTCACTAAGTTGTCTCTCTTACTTACATTTCCTAAGTATCTATTTATAGATTACAAAATGGGCCTAAACGTGGGTAATCCCATGGGCCGACATCCCTTTCCCTTTACATCAACCCAAAAACCCTAAAAGGTACCCAAAAATAGGTCTTTTTTGCTTCGTGTTGCACTCCGTCTTTAGCAAGCTATCATAGTCCCAAAATGATCAAATATGACCAAGTATACTTCAAAACTTGGTCAAGGGCCAACAATACACTTTGATGTGATAATTTACAAAAGGCTAGGAGGAGATCATGAGGAAAGAGGGAAAAGAAAGGATAATATTGTGGCCTAAATTGATAAAACATTTTTTTTAAATCATTCCATCTAACTACCAACATAATTTGTGTCGAAAATTTCAAAATCTAAGACAAAGATACACATTTGTCCAATAATATACAAAACAAACAAGTGATTAGATTCTAAGGGATGAGTCAAAATCACCCAATAGTATTCAATATATATTTTCAAAAACACCATTAAAATATTACAAGTTTAAAGGACCGCTAAAAGGGAACTTGCGACATCAAGGCAGTTTGGTTGTATCTTCCACTTTTACTTATATATAATACGGTGACATGTTTCTTTCCCATAAAATCGTTATCATTTTATTACATGAATCCTTGATCACATGTTTAGTTTTTCATTGAATATACTATTGTTGCTTTCACTTTGGTTGGTTTGTGTCATTGCAGAATTGATCTCACAAGAGAACCAAAGTGAAGCAGAGACAACAAAGATATAAGGAAGAAATATCTAAAAGTATGTCATTCATTCATTCTTTGGTAGTAAATTCAATGATTGTAACTTAGGGAAAGCGTCATGTCCTATCTTATTTTGTTCTAGATCCAGGTGGATCTAGGGAGATTATTTTATGTCTGTATTCACTGATTTATCCAATAAAAAAATTGGTGACTCCACTGGGGATACGACTTGCTTGTGGTTTTTTGTTGGCCATTTTCTTTTAGCCTACCCTTTACCACTTTATTTCAGTGTCTGAGTCTATGGGGCATCCATCCAGACTCTCTAGATTTGAAAGTTCACTTAGGCCCTTTGTCCTCATTCCAATTTTCTTTTGTTTATAGACACTTCCGCATTGTACCCATACACAGCCTACGGGAACTTTTGATTTCTGCACCCTCACTGTTTATCCTAGTGCATACTTTCCGTGACCTTTGATTTCTGCACTGTAACCTATTGCTAGGTTGTGGCGGCGTCTATAATTTTTTTTGGTTTGGGTCCTGTCATCTTTTGATGCCCAGTTTTTCTTTATCCAACTGGGAGGAACTTTTAATGCTAGTATTTGACTAATTTTTGAGTTTGAAACTTATTGTTGATTGGTTTTCGTAGATCAAACACCTTTCTTGGTCATTTTTCCAGTTTCACCTTTTGATTTTTATCAACAAGGATATAATCTTTGATTTTGCATCTGAATGCTTGATTGATTAAAAGTCTTTTGATTGGATTTAAAGTTTTAGATTGATTATATTTTTTGGATTGCTTGGCGATTGGGAAGTCTCGGTTCATTTTCATTTGGTGAAACACTTTCTTATCATCTTTACTTTTATCTTCATTGAAAGTTTGATTTGGATGCTTGTTGAGTGTATAAGTTTTCTTTGATTACTTTTCCTTTCTTCGCTATACCTCTAATTTGGTTTTAGAAAGGAAGACTTTAAATTCATTTATTCTTTTAAGTAATCATACATAAGAAAGTTTTTTGCATTCAAAGAAATTTTTTTTAAGAAGAGAAAATTGAGAAATTTAATTGCTTACAATTGTTTGGAATTGTAGTTCATTCAAGGAAAGAAATTATATTTCATAGCTTTCGTATTTCCGAAAAGATATCTTCTCCCTATTGTAGATAGAATTCATTGAACGAAATATTGCATCATTCATCTCTATTTGCATATTATTGGGTCAAGGTATTACACAACATTGGTGTCATTCCCGTCTACCTCTTGAGTAAACAACAACTTCTAAAAAACATTGTGAAATCTAAAACTCAAATAGTAACTTTTATTTTCTATGGATCTTTTAAACCAACATTATCTAGGCTAGAGATTTGGAATAGGCTATGAGACACACTCTCCAAAGCACAAAACACACAATACAATATTGTGATAGGGAGTGTTCAAATCAATTTGCAACATTTTGTCGTGAGAAGCCCTTCTCACACAAGGGTCAAACCTGAGGTCGCATTGAGACTGACAGAGTTACTCACCCTGCTTTGTTGGTCTCGGTGTAGAGATTGTGTGTATTATGGGGGTCGCTTGAAAGGCATACCCACAATGATGAGTGGGATCCTCTCAAGTTGATTTTGGGATAGATACCCTGCCTTTGCATGTGGATCGGACTTTCGACTATTTCCCCAGGCATCACTGTTATTCTTGGTAGCCTTATTTTCCTATCTTCTTCGGGTCTTACACGAGGTGACTGTGGAGGGGCAAGTCTTCACGGTACCTAGAATCGATGTTGGCCAGACTCACTTGGGCTCCTTGGAGGGTATACCCATGATTATGTGTGGGAGATTGCACTAGACTGTAAGTCCATTTAGTAGGTCGTCAACATAACTTTTCCACCCACTCTGCCCTAGCCCCTTCTTGCCTTGACTTCGCAACGTTGGATTTCATCACCAACTAGTGATTTCAAAGTAAGAAGGTTTGTTTGTTTGGTTTGATTCCTAGATTTTTTTAGTGAGTGCATTTTGTTTTCGTAGTTGGCCATAGATTTCTTGCGTAAAATATTTGGCTCAACCAACATCGACCCTCCACACCGTTCTCATAGGGTCTAGGGACTTCCTCTGGAAAATATGAAGGATTATCTCTCTCTACCCCCTCATTCACTGGAGGGATCTCCTCAATAGAGTGAGGTCCAGGACATTGTAACTTTGCAAGAGGAAGGTTCTGATTCTTTAGAAAGTTTATGAATTGTTTTTTATTCTCTAGAGGCTTTCTACATACCTCCTGGATACGAGAGACGCATTCTCCAGCTGAATTCATCTGAAAAACTTGTTATTGACACTTCTAGAATATCGACTGGACCCCATTCAGGCCCTGGAGTAGGGAATCCCCTTTGGACTACTGACATATTTAGAATCTCGCCTCGCACACTGCGGGACCTTTACGACTCAGGGGGAGGTGTTGATATACCTGTCGTCTTTGAACCGCCCGAAACATCTGTTACCTACACAATACCTCTAGATCACTTTGTTGGTACAACTAGCTATATCCCCATTGTTTCAGACACATAGTCAGTTGGTCCTAGATCAACTATTTCTCTCCAGATGGCCCATTCTACAATGGTCCCACACACTATGACTATTCCCACTGGGAATACGGTGGTTACCCAAGCTCCCATTGGTACACCACTTTCGTCTAGACCTATCCCGTCACTTCCCCCTAGGTATAATGCTTTGAATACTTCGATCCCCATTCCTACCCAGGTTCCATCCAAAGTTTTTGGCGTTTTCATTCCTCCTAGGTACAATGTTGCTTCTGGTTTCATTCTGACACCTTCCTAGGTCATCTCCAAAGGGTTTTATCCACGTTTTATGGGAGGATATGGCCTAAGTGGCTCCAATCCAATTGGAGGCACTACTCAGTCATTCACTTCTGGTTATCAGATTCCCGTTGGAGGGAAATTTAAACCTGGGGGGGGGAACTCAATTTGGAGGTCAAACTCAAATTGGGACACAATCCTCACTTGGAAGACAACCCCTGCTTGGAGGTTATAACCCACCTTATGGATAGAACATACCAAGATCGCTAGCCCAATATTCAAACCTTCACATCCAGGGAAATCCACAATCGTCTGGGCGAAACACCCTCAATTTATCTCTTTCATACCCCCTAGTTCGGGCCAACCATATCTCGGTTCTTCCAATCTTGTTTAGGGTTCAAACGCTCATTCTAGTATCCCTTTCCAAGGGAACATACCTAATCAGTACAACCCTATGGGCTACATGGCTCCACACTCACATCCGAATCTATCAGGACCTTTGCCTCAAATGTAGATTGCTTACGGTCCTACTAGTATACCAATGGGACTCCCTCCCCAAAGTCACCAGTATCCTCACATGAATAGACAGTTACCCTTTTTAGCCACTTTGGATATACCTGACTTGTCTATAATTTTGAATTACCCTATTCTACATTCTCCCCATTGGCCCATTATACTGACCAAGCTACCATCAAACATTCCCAAATTTGACAGTAAACTGTGAGAATATCCAAACAACCATGTTATGAATTTTCACCATTGGTGTTCGTCCAACTCTTTGATGGAGGACTCCATTTAGTTACGACTCTTCCAATGACCTCTTACGATTTCAGGTGCAAAGTGGTATATAGAATTACCACGAGGATTATTCACTGACTTTAATACCCTAGCCATAGATTTCCTCACACATTACCAATTGCCAATCCACTATGAAACAAGAACCGATATTTTGAGTTCCTTTAAGCAAAATTCGACCACTCATATTTCCGATCACATCCATGAGTGGAAAAGAAGATGACGTTTGATCAAACTCAACCTTCATGATCAGTTATTGGCGGAATGGTTCACCAAATCATTCGTGAATAAAATCTCTCGTGATATTTCCATGGGTGGATTTTTCACTAAGGAGAAGGAAATCAGTCGCGCTCAGTACCTAGATATTGTTTATTCACAAACGGGCACTCTTTACGACTTTCTCCCTGATTCTCCTCGTCTTTCTACCACCACTACCTCAACTACCCCTGTTGCTTCTCATGTGGCTGATGGTGTGATTGGAACCTTCCATGGTCAACCTCAATCTACGCAAGCCTCTCACACCAATCCCAAATCTACTGCCTCTAATGTTCAAAGTGCTCTGACTCCTAATCCTTCCACGGACAAAACTTCTGAGGTTAACTTTGTTTAATCTACCCCTGCCGACAAAAATAAATCTAAAAAAGGAAAGGGTAAGAATAAGGAGGATAAAAATAATAATTTGCAATCTAAGAAAGCCAAAAAGCAACCTGCTCATGATAAGGATAAGCACAAACCTCAATATCCTTGTCTTATCTATGGTGATGATCACTACACGAAAGATTGTCCCAGACATTCTGAGGTCATTAAGTTCCTTCAAGGGACTGTGAAGCCTCCCAAAACTGTCGTTTTGTCCCAACCTTTCCCTTCTCAATAGCAAGCCCAATTGGTGATTCATAATCAACCTTCCCCTTCCACTACTTCCTATGTCCTTATGTGTATTGGTGATTCAAAAAAGAATGATGTTGCTATTACAACTCGGGCCAAAGATTACTCTTCCTCAAAGGAGAAAGTTGATGATATAACACTTTTGTTGGTTCAACCGCCTCCCTCAAATTCACCTCCCAACTATCCTCTTCATATTGAATGAACGGGTCTCGATACAGTTCTCCACCCTCCTCCAAAGGGAATTGTTCAAAAGTATACCTTTAATCCTCATGTCTGTGATGCTCGTAACTACAATATCGTAGAAGATCTTGCACAATCACCCTCTGCGATGTCATCTCTCGAAGTCCTTCAAATTTGTCCTTCTCAACGAAGGAACTATTAAATACTATTGGTGGAATTCATCCTACGGATACGAATTTGATAATATTTGACCTAGAAGATCACATTCCAAGGCTACCCCCTCAATTAGCATTTCAGATCCAAGTTGTTGTCGAAAAGAAGAATATCTATAGAACCGTTATTGACGAGGGTGCCTCGATGTGCATAATGTATGTTGCATGTTGGAAAGCCATTAGCTCTCCTCCCCTCACTGAATCACACATCACACTTAAGGCCTTCAATGCATATGGCTTTAAACCCTACAATGTACTTCCCTCATTTTCTATTACATTGGAAGGAAAATCAATCAATGTTGAAGTTGAGGTCTTTGATGCACCTCTCAATTATAACCTCTTACTTGGCCGTAGCTAGATTGATTCTATGCGTGCAGTTATGTCTACCCTTTTCCATGTAGTATGTTTTCCACACCAGGGAAAATTCATTACTGTAGACCAGCTGGCCTTTTTCAACTTTCATTCCCATACTAGAAACGTACCCTTTATTTCGAAGACACCTCCTGGGTATGAGAATGTCGGTGTGGGTCTTCTAAAAGTTTCAACTTTGATGGGTACTTTCCCAATCCCACCACCCAATATTCCACCTCCTTTTGTCACCTCACTCAACATGATTTCCACCTCTCTTCATAAAAACCCCGCATATCACAACCCATGGATAACACCTGACCTCGATGATTATCTCCACTATGGTGAGCAAATGCCTTTAAGTCCGGTTGATTCAGCTTATCAAACCATTCAATCGGAAACCCCCTCCACTCCCTCTCTTTGTGATTCATCTCCCGATCCATTTCATGTGATTTTTCCTACCGAAAAGATGATTATGTCTGTTATTTATATGGAAGACACCCCCTAGGATGATAGACATCATCGTTCGATTCTCTTCCAAGAAAAACACATCTTAGAGAGTTACCAATGGATTTTGACTTCGTCGACCATTGTTGTCCTTTATTCTTTTCCCGAGGCCACACACGATGTGTTATATGATGGGAACATGAGTAACATTTCGCCCACCATTCCTCTTGACATATTCCTTAAATCTGTAGTTGTTGAAAATGTTCACATTGGAGCCGCTTGTTCCTATAATGAATTCGCCACTTATAAAGCTTATTTTCAATATTTCCATGACGTTTTTGCTTGGAGCTACGAAGAGATGTCGGGTATTGACCTCGATATCATTGTACATGAAATCAAGACCTATCCAAATGCTAAACCTGTTCGATAGATATTTCTCCTAGTCCACCCCCATAAAGCCGCCACTATCAAACTCGAAGTTGTAAAACTTCTCAAGGCTAGATTTATCTATCCTGTGGCTTTAACTGATTGCATATCCAATCTAGTTCTGGTTAATAAAAAACAAGGCATGATCTGTGTATGCATTGATTATAGGGACATTAATAAATCTTTTCCCAAGGACAACTTTCCAAACCCCTTCGTTGACCAGATCATTGACGATTGCGTCAGGAGCGAAATATTCTCTTTAATGGACTTTTTCTCTAGCTATAATCAGATTAACATTTTACCCGTGGATCAACACAAAATTGATTTCATTTGTCCTTGGGGTACCTTCACCTACTGGAAACTACCTTTCAGTTTGAAGAATGCTAGTGTGACTTTTCAACATGCCATGTCTTATGCTTTTCATGACATCAATCACATCATACAACCATATCTCAATGATCTACCAACCCATTCCATGCGCCGCCAGGATCACTCGACCCATCTCCGAGCCATTTTTTTTCACTGTCGTTACTATTGTATACGTTTAAACCCACACAAATGTGTTTTTTGTGTGGATTCCAACCGACTTCGAGGTTTTATTGTGTCACTTCATGGAATTAGGGTGGATCCTTTGAAGGTTGAGGCCATCCTTAATCTACCTCCTCCTTCTATAGTACACCAACTCCAAAGTTTACAAGGGAAGGCAAAATTTTTGCGTTGATTCATTCCCAACTATGCTGAGTTGGAGCTAGGATTTACTCAACTGTTGAAGAAGGGTTACAAATTTGTATGGGATGAGACTGCCAACAAATTCAAATCTTTGAAAATTTCCCTAACACGAACACCACTGCTTTTATCACCAAATTATAGTCGAGACTATTCACTCTACCTCATTTCTTCAGACTCTACCATTACCATGGTTTTAGTCCAAGAATATGATTTGAACGATGAACATGTAATTTATTATTTGAGTCATAGTCTCATGACTACCGAAGCCAAATACCTACATGTGGAAAAACTGGCCTTGGCAACTATTCAAGCTTTCCAACATTTTCATCACTATATCCTATTATGCAAGACCACTGTCATTTCCAATTACAACCCTATGCAACATATCCTTACATGCCAATTTATAGGGGACAAATACTCCAAATGGATAGTGATTTTCTAGGATTTTGACTTAGATTTTGAATGTGATAAGTCTAAGAAATCGTCGGTATTTTCCGAATTGATATGTGACCTTCCCTTCACTGAGACAAAAAATGTGGCAAAGGATTCCTTACCTTACGAATCACTTTTTCTGATCAGTTCTGATGACGCATGGTATGGAGATATTATCATTTATCTCCAGAATCAATCTTTTCGACCTGACCTCTCTAGTGAAGACTGTCATCGCATACGGTATCAAGCCCGTCAATACATAATTCTTAGTGACACTCTCTATCGCCGTGATGTTGAATCTATTTTCCGACACTATCTCACCTTCGATGAGGCTGAGGAATATTTGAAAGACTGCCACTTTGGAGCATGTGGTGGTCATATGTATGGGTATGCCACTTCCCAAAATATCTTATGAGAAGGGTACTTCTAGCCTTCTTTGTTTAAAGACTATATAACTATCGTCCATAAGTGTCATGCTTGTCAAACATACAACAACAAGATAAGATCTCACCCCACTCCTTTACACCATGTAGTTTCCATTGGGCCTTTCAAAAAATGGGGCATTGATTTCATGACATGTAACCCTCACTCGGTCGGGGAGAATGGATACATCATCGTAGCCATGGATTATTTCATGAAATGGTTCGAGGCGATGCTTACATTTGATAATACTAGAAAAAATGTATCCCTATTCATATTCAATCACATCATCATGCTATTTGAAATACCACAAGCTATTGTCACTGATCATGGTAGCCATTTTCAAAATTTCATGATGTCTGAGCTTACTGAAAAGTTGGGTCTTCTACATGAAAACTCAAGCCCCTACTATCCACGGGACAATGGCCAAGTTGAAGCGATAAACAAGGTTCTTATCACTATGCTTCAATGGATAATAGGAATTTACAAGACAAGTTGGCACACAATGTTGTTTTCGACATTGTTTTCAACATTATGGGCCTATTAGACATCTGTGAAGTTTGCCACAAGATTTACGCCTTTTTAGTTGGTGTATGGTATCGAAGTTGTCATTTCGATTGAATGTGAGATCCCATATTTGAAGCTAGTCATTAAAATTCTCCCAAACACCTCTACCGAGGAATAACGTCTATTGTATATGATGCAATTAGAAGAAACTCGTCGTGATGCCACCCTGGTTATTGAAACCTAGAAGAAATGTGTAAAAGACCAATATGACAAACATGTCAAGCTATGTGTTTTCTACGAAGGTGATATAGTTCTCCTCTATGAACAAGATCGTGATTCACTAGGGGTTGAAAAATTCGAGGCTATGTGGCACGACCTTTATATCGTCAAACAAGTGTTGGAGAAGGGAGCCTATGAGTAAGTAGATTATGATGGCATTACTTTAAGTGAACCCAGAAATGGGATTTACTTGAATAAGTACTATGCTTAGGTTATACTTGCATGAGTTCTTGTATTTTTATTGTATCATACTCTTGTGTGTTAATTTTTTGTGTGCTTTTTCGTTAATTGGTTTCAACCCCCAACTACTTACCTTGCATTATGCTTGGTTTCCAGATGTCGGTGTCTTCACTACCGCACATTGGCTTCGTCGATGGCGCTAGTCATAGTACCCAAAACTTAGCTTCTGTTGCTTGGGCAATCTATGCACCTACGAACGAACTTATTAGTTTACACGGTGTTTGCCTCGGTCGTGCAACTAACAATATAGTAGGATATAGTGCAGTCATCAAATTGTTGACCGACGCTATTTCACTTGGAATCCATCACCTAGTTGTACGACTTGATTCGTAGTTAGTGGTACTACAACTGAGTTATTTCTATGCTATACAAAGTCCTACTTTGTTACGGGTATATCTACAAATTTACCGCTTGGAACGTTATTTAAAGTACATTAAATATCAACATATTCCTAGATGTCTAAATACATTAACAGTTGCGTTAGCTAATTATGTGCTAGACATACATTTGAGAAATTTATAAATCCAACCACAATTTGTATAAAAAACAAAGTAAGCCGATAGAATCCTCATGTATATAGATAACGATAAAAGTGTTTTACAAAAAAAGTGTTTTCCGTTCGAAGACCAAAATATCAAAATATGAAGCTCATGGATTCTACAAAATGGCATCAAGGATGTTGCTTATGGTAACACACTACTTCCCATGCTAACCTATGAAGCAGTCGACTAAGTAAACAAGATACGCCCATAGTATGACACTGATAATGTCTTCGAATCTCATCGATGGAGATGTCTAGGATATCTGTTGTCAATCCCTCTAGGTTCTGCTTGACTGCCTCATAGTCACCATCATCCCACCCTGCTACCAAGGCTACTTCCCCTCATCTCTAAATAGGGGATGTACTTGGAGGCTGGTGTGGCCCCACATCTACATTGTCAAAATATTTTGATTAGTCATCGGATTGAAAGCATAAAAAACATCCTATATTTCAAAAGTTACAAAAAAATTATAAAACGAAAAAATGTTTTTCTTATCTAAGTCTCCCCAATGAAATCCCTCAGGTAGAACCAAGTCAAGTTCACCTCTGAAATCCGACCCGACATATGCATAATCATCCACCATCATAATCTGATGCCTCAACCAATCGAAGAATGCGTCATTGTATTTGATGATGGGGCCCTCTACATGATGAGCCATGAGGTCGCACGACCTCTTCATCCTTGGATCTCGTAGGACCGATATACCCCACTCTACCTGTAAACGTAAATGGGGGATCTTCTCTAGGAATAAAGACACTAAAATAGATCCATACCCAAAAAAAATTAGGTCCCCTTCTTGCATTTTGTTAGTTTTGTCTTCATGCTACGAAGGACTCTGTTGCTCCAGTTGAACACCCTAGGTTCCATGCACTCCATTGCATATTGAAAATAGATTTGGAGGGCCATGTGAGGATATTAAATCCCCACCATATGTGTAATGGTAAAAAGAATAGTCTAGAGGGGTAAATCCCAGACACCCCTGATGGAAACTTTTCCCTTGTGTCTCTCTACCTCAGGATCACAATATCGATGGAGATACTCGCTCATTGGTAAACCACCACCTCTACCTCCTGTCAAATTCACATGAGACCCATGATGAGATAACCCCATCAATAAATAGATATCATCGATATATAAGGATAGTATGTGGGCACCGACATGAAACAACTGCTGGTCCATATCCCACGTGTGGACTAGATACTCCAGTAACCTCAATTGGGCCCTCATGCTCTGGATTTTAAATAATTTCAGTAGTCTGCATTGCCGGAGGGAATTTACAGTGCTCGGTCCATTCAAGGCATCATGGTCATCATATTCATGATCCCTCTCCCTCCACACCAGCATTTTGATGACTAAAAAACTGCATTGGGACATTAAGGGAAGTTAGAATCCTCATTTTCTTATTTGGAAAGTTTTTATTGGCTAAACGCATGCACAAATTTTTTGATTTACGGTTGCCGCAGGTGGACTATTACACACAGTGTGGGGTTTCTGTAGGTGAACCACAAGCCACTTGCAAAAACCTATGGTTTCCGCAGGTCCCAATATGGGTCACCTGTGGTGGCCCTAGCGCGCACCTACCAGCCTAAAATTCAACTAAAAAAACCATTTTGAACAGATAAAAATGAAATTTAATCCATTGAAAAGCAAGAGGACAAGGAGATTACCATTTTTATGGAAGATGTTGGATGAATGGTCACCCATGCCTCCCGCAATCAACAACCGAAGTCTGAGGTAAAAATAGGGTTTCTAGGCAAGTTTTGGGCAAAATGCAAATGAAATAGTAAAAAGACTTTTTACCCCAATTTATTTCACTTTTTTCTTTTTATATTATTTAAATGCATTTTATCAAAACCTAAAGGTCTAATGGTCTCGTGAGTATTTTTTTTTCTCACATATGGAGGAACTAGGATACTAAACAATGAAGTATGGATATTCTTTCATGATTTCTTTTTCCATTCATCACATATACATATACTTTTTAGGGTTTTTCAAAAAAACCTTGAGCCTAGTCTTTGTTTGTTCTCATGCTCAAAAATATATGAGAATGCAACTGAGTATACTTTTTTTTTCTTTTCGTACTCGTTATGGTAACATGAAAAAAACAAAACTCATGGAGTATCATTTAAGCTCTTTTCATGCTCCATAAAAATGAAAAGATTGTCGAGCGATCTTGTTATTTTCATGCTCATAAAAGTATTTGAAGGAAACATTTGATGGGCGATATTTTATCACTTTTTCGGTCTCATCGAAATATTTTATGAAAAAGAAACTGAGATATTTCTCTTTAAGTGTTTTTTAGACTCTCAAAATATGAAAAACCCCCGATTTTTCTATGTTTGGACTTATTAAACAAAAATCGAAAGACCCATACGGGATCGAACCACTCCTTCTTAGGGTTCGTTAAAAATACTCCGAGGGACCCGTCCGAAGGATGAGATTATATCAACGAGCATATGTTATCCTCCTCAATCTTGTGTAAATAAATAGGTACTCGTGAGAAATGGTGGGGGGGATTTTGGGAAAGAAATGTGTCTCTGTATTTGTTTTAGTGGTAGTAATAGTCGCTCTTGAACATGACATCCCCTTTTGTATCTGGGTTGGGAAATCCATTTGTCTCTCGTTTGACCTTTTATAAGTTTATATCTTGGGTCATACTTGAGTCAATGCTACCAAGACCATTGTCGTGTCATTCATATGTTCTAGAGAAGTCCAAACAAGCCCTCTATCGAGTCAGCCATCTGCAGTTGTCAATTCATACCATGTCAGCCTTCCCCGTGTCAATTTCGAATCATTGTCATACTTTTCTCTACCCTAAATCTGTTACTTATTTTGTGTCATTGATGGGAGATACATCAAGGCCCTGTTGTGATGAGTCTTTTCCTATCGACTTCAACTCATTGTCCAGGAAAAATAATTAGAAATCATTTAGTACCTTAGGGCCTGCACGCCTTAATGGAAGGTTTCTTCGCTTTCGAAAGTGGATTCACATCATTGGTCCTTGATCGGAAGATTCCATCGAGTGTTCAACTTTAGATCATTTATTCACATTTGTTGGATTGTACTAAGGTACCTTGGGAGTCATTGACATCAATGGTGATTTCCCTTGCACTTGTTAATGATTTTCATCAATGACCGGTAATCAAGTGGTTTCTACCATGTTCAATTTCAACACCTATAATCACATGGATAGATTCGTATTTATGGATGACAGGATTGAATACCCGAGATCTCATCATTTTGGTCCAAGTTGCGATGGATTATTTATGATTTGTATTGACACATAGATCCACTTTGTATGTCTCATGGCTATGTCTGGATTTCAAGTTTCTTAACACATAGATCCACAGTGTATTTTTGGTGGCTATGTATCATCGTGATGACATGGATCCATAGTATATGATTGGTGGCCATGACTTACATTATGACTTAAATCATTTGTAGTCTAAGCATGAGAATTCATACCTCATAAATGGTATAATATTGTGCAGATGCTTGATTGTTTCCAGGTTCCCAATTGGTGTGTTCCGTGTTCCCGACACACACACACATTTTCACAAAGTATTTCAGTTGTCACGAGTTACAACCTCATACTTTAGGGGGGCATTCTATTACACAATATTTCATTCACCCTGATGATGATTCTAGAAGCATGTGTTCAGGCTCTCAAAAGGATCTTTTGCATGAGAAAAATAACTAATTTCTTCCTCTGCAAGGCTTGTTTTTAGAAGGAGTCTGCAGGTTAGGAGTAATACACAGTACGAAAATGCTTGGTTTCCATAGGCTTCTCTATACCTGGGTTGTGGTATTTCCGTAGGATGTTATATAGGCAAGGTGTGGTGGTGTTTGAAAGCTAAAGAAATGAAGAAGTTCACAAAGGTTCTAGAAGGAGGATCTTCTAGAAGGTGAGGTGGTGTCTATATGATTGTGATCCTACCAGATTCTTTGATTTGGTGGGATCATACTCATCTCTTTAACCACTTCTCCTTCTCCTATATAATGATATGTTTCTCATGGAAAAGGTTAAGAAAGATTGAGAAAGGAATTGTTGAAAGAATAGGTTGAAGACAGGGTGAAGAATCTTTTTGCAACTGATGATTGAGGTCTCCATTTTTCCATCAAGCTTTTGTGGACCACCTTCATATAAATTCGGAGCAAGTGTATGTGTATGTTGGAATAAAGCACCACTAAAAGGGAACTTGTGACATCAAGGCAGTTTGGTTGTATCTTCCACTCTTACTTAATATAATACGGTGACATGTTTCTTTCCCATAAAATCGTTATCATTTTATTACATGACTCCTTGATCACATGTTTAGGTTTTCATTGAATCTACTATTGTTTCTTTTACTTTGGTTGGTTTGTGTCATTGCAGATTTGATCTCACAAGAGCACCAAAGAAAAGCAAGGACAACAAAGATATAAGGAAGCGATATCTAAAGGTATGTCATTCATTCCTTCTTTGATGGTAAATTAAATGATTGTAACTTAGGGAAAGCATCATGTCCTATCTTGTTTTGTTCTAGATCCAAGTGGATCTAGGGAGATTAGCTTATATCCACATTAAACGATTTATCGAATAACAGATACTATCACAAAATTTATGCAACAAAGAAACAAAGCATCACTACCTACATTGCGTTCATGTGGAAATGGACTTTAGCAAAGTGTTTATGACAAAAATAATTCTAAAAGGTGAAAAACTACTGTTAGAGGAAGAAACTTTATTATGAACATTTTCTTTTTGTTTTAGAGTTTTCTTTGAAACACCACATTTAACAACCAATTGTCCAAAAGGACCAAAAGTTAAGAAGCATAAAAAAAAGACTAACATGGTGGGTTGGAGCCAAGGAAGAACATAAATTTATTACCAAGGAAAATCCACCTAAAATAGACCCTCCCATGGATGAGTCAAAAGTGGATACATAGGAAAATAGGAACACATCGTGGATTGAGAAAAAACTAAGGACACTTCCTCAAAGGAAATTTTCAATATGAAAAGCCCCCTAAGGAGATTTGGGCCAATCAAGTTGAAGAAGATGAGATACAAGAACAACTAGACCCCTAGATAAACAAAGGAAGCTTGGACAATAGTAGTAAAGAAGTAAAAGTCATCTTCAATAGAACAACTAATGATGACAAAACACCACCCGTAATCCAACTATGCAATAATTTTTTCATTATGTCAACAATTTGTTAGAATTTACTCATGTAGAAAATATCAAGATAATGTTTTTGAGAACATAAGTGTTGGCCCTCGACCAATTTTTGAGGAAACAATGGTCACGTTTGACCACTCTTGGGACTTCGACAGGCTGGTCGAAGATGGAGCACCTAGGAAGAGCTACGATCACGGGATATCACTTATTTTATGGACTTGTGGACCTAGCAAAGGGTTTACTAGGGTTGATGTAATGGGTTATGGGATGTCATCCCATGGCTTTACCCATGATTAGGGGTTTTTGTAAATGTATAAATAAGTAGCTAAGCAATGTAAGAAGTAGGACTTTCTTAGTGCATGACTAGTTAGCTTTGTGCAAGAATATGTTAAGGCTTGCAAAGCTAAGTGTAAGCATTTTGTAAGTTTCTTTGTGCACAGACGTTGTATGTAAGACTCTGGCTCTGTGTCTTGACTTGGTTTTGGGGAAGGTGGATCTAGTGCATTGTGCATAGATCACCTGTCCAGTGCAAAGCTTGGTTCTATGGCTTTGTGCATAGGAACAAATGAATGTAAGAAGATTGAAGAATAATAAAGAAGAAGAAGAAGTTGGTGGATGTTGCCCCACACTAGGGTGAACCACGTATATCCTGTGTCTTGATGTGCTTTGTGCAATGTGATTTATGTTGTTTATTTTCTTAGTGTTGTTGTTATAATGTATAATGAATGCATCTGATGTTGTCTCTTAGTGCTTAAAAGTATTTGAATGCTAGATCCGAGATAATGTTATGTGCTAAGTGATTGAAAGTGCTTGATCTTTATTGTTATTGTGTTGATCTGTGTTATGGGTTTAATCTGCGATGTGAGTGAGATTCAAGAACTAATGCATATTTTTGTCTAAGTGTTATGTTAAGTGTTGTAATCATAGATCTGTGTCCCAGCTTGGTTGTAGAAACCTGAGACCTGCAACCCTCCCTACCTCTACCTCGGGTGAGGCTTCACCGACTTCATAGGTGTTGCTGAAAGGGTTGGTAGTTAGGGTTTTTTTGGTGCATTGTTGCTCGAAAAGCATTAAGAGAAGCTTTCCAACATCACCATACTTTTGTTGAGTTAAGAGGTTAGGAAGTTGGTAGTATGATAAATATTTTGAAAATGAGATCTAATATGGGTAT
>JZKD02S1784914.1:180022-190673 GCA_000966675.3 Picea glauca | reverse complement strand
TTACTAGTGCAAACTGTCAACCTAGCCTAAGTATCCACTGGAGCAAGCCTTTCCATGGGTAATTCAGAAATTTTTTTCATTTCCCATCATTTCATTTTAAATAATGGAATTGTCTAAGTCAACTAAAGGTAGAAAACCTTTAACATTCGAAGAAGAATATTTAGTTGACAGGGACAAATATGTTTTTTACCCTATTTTATCCTTTGACCTATTTGAAATTCACCACTTATCCATGCAAAAATTCAGAGACTTAGTTGATTATTATCATGTGTGGGAGTCTAGTTTGTCTTGGTTTATAGCTCCCCAAGTTTATTAATTTCCAGAATTTGTGGTTTGGTCTACTTCAAATTATATCCATTCTAAGAGTGTCATTTCCAAAAACGGATCTATCATTTTTGAAATAAATCCCCAATCAATTTTTGATATGTTAAGTTTGCCCTTAAATCTCAAGAGTGAAGTGTTAGATGAAACTGTGTTAGCTAAATGATTTAGAGTTTTAAATCCCCAAGAGAGAGTTTCTCTTTTACAGTCCTATTTATGTTAGAATCTTGATATTCCTGCAGATATTGTTAGTCTTGAAGCTAGCCCGTTTCTTGAAACATCGAGACAGATCAATACAATGATGTCTATAATCTTAGGAAATGATAATGACCAGGTTGTTGATGAACATGTTTTAGGGTTCATGATGTCAATTTTTCTATCTACAGTAAAATTCTTTACTAAATTCAACTATGCTCAATTTCTAGTTGATAATCATCATCTTCAATTGTCAAAGTTTGAAACCACAAGATATTTCAGATATCAATATTATTTAGTATATCTTTTTATGTTCTCTAAAGCTGTTATCTTTTTATGTTCCCTAAAGCTGTTATTTTTTCACATCCTAAATTGAAAATTGAATATGAAATGGACAATTCAATTTCAAATATCCATTAGACTTCTCTGGTTAGGAAAAAGATTCAAAATGGTGGATTCTCATAACATATTAACCATTTTATGTCAAAGTATTTTGAGATCATTTATGATGAGATGCCCCTAGATTATTTTCATAATGTAAATTTGTTTTACAGTTGAGCCCTGAAAAAAGAGTTGGAGACCGGTACATGTTTGAAAATTATACAAAAATTATTGTTTCTCTGGAACATGGGATTCCAGTGGGGAGAGATATGGATGTATCAACCTCATTATATTGTCTCATAAAAAAATATTGGAATTGGATTAGTTCCTTATCAGCATCATCAAAATTCACAATTGGAGTTGTTGGCTAACCAAGACAGTAGGGAAGATGTGTACAGAATTTTGTAGGTTTAGGAAAAAGTTCCAGACCATGTATCAAAGTCACTAGTTATAGAGACCCCTTAACAATTTGAGAAGATAAACACAAGGAAGGGTTCATAATCAATTCAAAAAATGTCAGATGTAGAAGAGAAAGATCAACTAAAAAACATAAAACAAAAGGACAATAGGAGGATGAAGACCAAAGATAACAAGATGAACTATAAACAGTGATAAGACAACATGTTGTAGTAGTAAAATTTTCATCATCAACAAATCCTTAGAGATCATAAATTCACAATGGGAAAGAATCTTTGGATACATATCAATTAAATCAAATCGATCATGTCCATCAGTTTATGACAACTACTATCCTCCCCAAAATATTTTAGGAAGGAGAATCTCAAACAAGGTTGTTGTCTGTAGTGGATTATGAAAAGGGTAAATTGCATATAGTATTGTTGGAATCAAAATATCAAAATAAGGTTATCGATGACTCCATCGATCTTAATGTAGTTCATCCATTTGAAAAAATGGACTTACATAGATAGAATGGAGAAATGTTAAACATGGATGTGATGATAGCTTCTCTTGGGATAAAGAAGCTACAAGGTATAAATGAAAAGATCAAGAACCAACTAAAACAAGAGAAGTTAGCCAATAGAACTAAACAAATGAGAGTGGAGGAGTTGGAATAATGGGTAATGGATCTAGGATAAAATCTAGAAGATGAAGCATCGATAGAAGCTTTGATGAAAACAAAGGACATATAAATTCAGGCATTGAAGAAAATGATCAACACCCCCAGAATTGATCATGTTCAAACTCCGGAGTTAAAAGAAAAGGACAAGTTGTTGAAACAAATAGTGCAAATGAGAGATCAATTGGAAATTTATGAAAAAGAAATTGAAATCCTAAAGAAAGGACCTTCTTCTTCACAAATTGTAGATTCAACACACCCATCAGAGAGGTTAGACAAAGCATTGTCAAAGTTAAATATAAAGGGAGTTGAAATTGAAAAGATAAATAAATCAGTCTCCACCCAGAATGAGGAAATCAAAGCTTTTAGAGAACAACTGAATGACAAAGATAAAATCGTCCAGCAATATTAGAAGATAAAGGTCAATATGCAAGGAGATATAGAACAATTGTAGAATAAATTATCTGGTAAACCATACTTGATAGGAGCCAAACATCTTATTTGGGATGAAATCATTACTGAGGTTAGAAAAGTTTGGGATTACTTAGAAATAATTGAAGAAGATATGTTTTTGACATATGAAGTAGATCAATCTATACATAAATAATTCCAAGAATTGAGAACTAGGCCTCAAGTTGCTACAAGAATTATCAAGTTCCTAAATTTTAATTCAAAAGAATTATTGAAGAATAAAGGCATAAAATAAAGAACTACAATGGTGATGGAGACATAAATTATTTTTACAGAAAGAAATTTGATATATCAGGAACAGAATAAATGTATAGTGGTTAAAAGAAACATTGAATCATTCACCAACAAGTTTGAAAATTTGGTAAAGATGGGATTGCCTTCATTGTGGAATGATAAAGGAAAAATTCTATCATTTTAAAATTATAGAATAAATTTGTTCACAATCAAAGAGGATGAAGATCAATTTCAAGGGATGGTTGACACTTTCAGAGGAAAGACTATTGTGGACATCCTCATAGATGATTTTTATTTATTGTGGAAAATTAAAAACATATTCACAAGTCCTCCTACTTATGAGAAGTACATTGAATTAGATATTGCATACATGAAAATGAAGGCCTTCAACTATCTAGCGAGTGAAATTTGGAAGCTTCTAATTGAATGTGTCATCAAAGTAGTGGAAGCAAAATCAAGGATCCCAACAATTGTCTTCTAGATATTTCTATTTTTAGAAATGAAAGATTTCTTTTGTATATGGAAAGCTATGAAATATGATCAAATAACCACATGTGGTTAGGATCCAATTTGTATAAAAATATAGTAAAGGCTCAATGTAAAGGATATTTTTTTCCTAGGGAAAATACTATCTTTTAATTAAAATTTATTTCAAACCTTGAGTGATTTTATATTTCATTATTTCAGTTCATGTGATTCTTGTTGTTTATGTGATTTTCATGTTCATAATTTTTTCTTGAATGTATCTGATACTATAAGTGTAAAAAATTAATATGACCACTACTATTACAACTGCAAAAGACCACATATTTTCTCAAATATACTATAAGTATTGACTAGACCTATGCCTAATTCATTATGCCTTGTGAATATGAACAAATTATTATTTTATGTTCATTTTTATATTCTTAGTTCAAATATATATTATGTCATGATTTCTTCTATTGAATGATAAAATAATATTTATCAAGAATGATACATTGTTTTACTTTCATTTTTTGTCTCCTCAAATTGTTCTTTCACTCATTTAATATTTAAATTGTCTGAAACATTGAACTTATGCCCTCAATTTATGATATCTAAGCATTAAATATTAGTAATCAAAGCCTAAGGTAATATCGTAAAAACACTCTATTTTAAGACAAATAAACAAAATCAAAATCAATCAAAGTGAAATGGATACCTTGTCATAGTTCCCTAGCTAGAGACATCTCAAGGGTTACAACACTCTTTGGCACTGTTTTCGGGGAATGAATTGAAGAAATTTTTACTTTCCCTGGGAATAACGATAGGAAAACCTAATCCTTGTTGGTGAGAAAGATTTAGGGAGGATAAAATATTTCACCTGGCGAATCCATATTTCAATCCTCGCATCAAGAAGGAAAAACACTAGAGAAAAACTAGACCTAAAGAATATAACACCAGTAGCAGATCCATAAAAAATATTGTCTAAGAGAAATCCTAGAAAAATACCTATTACACCATTTGTTGTTGATCCCTCTTCTTTCACAGATCCCAAATCAAAAGGAAAATCTTCTATTACTATTGGTTTTCACTACTGAACAACTCTTTATTACTACCTACGTTGTCGACCCAGGGTTCATATCTTTAAGGGTACCAACAAAGCCTAAAACTATTGGCCCTTATGGTAAACCAAAAGGAAACATAGTACATAGAATGCACTATGCAGTCTCACCTGAGATAGCTTTAAATGGGTTGTTGTAAGACTCAAGTGTTTACAACCTAGGATTAATTATGAGATAGGGGATATGCATTCTGAGCCATTAAATATGATTTTTACTATGAATTATTGTTATTCTCTTATATATTCTAACATTCATGGTATCTCCTCATTATATTCCCACAACAATTAACCAAACAATACAACAACTCATTCATTCATTTCATACAACATTTAACTAATAAAAGTAAGACAAGTATATGCATGATGTAACACCTTGTTTCCCCCAATTTGTAATTAATCATAAAGTAGGAATCACCATGCTAATGCATGAGGAAAATGTAAATGTATTATTGTTTGAGTTGCCAATAAATGACTGTGGGGGTGAAGCCTTGAAAGTAATGGACATGATATCACTAGACGAAGAATGTGAAAACTATAAGAGAGGGTCCATGTATCAAATAACCCCAAATATCCCTTGATAAGGATGACAAGCCTCATTCGAATCCCAATGAAAGAAAATCAGTCAATGAAGAAAGGACCAGTGGTTGAATCACCAACCATCCCCATGAATGGAAACATGGGTTGTCAGTCCAAAGTACCACAAGGACTTGCAGACCTGAGCTTCCTTCTGATAGAAGGAACCGGATAGGTCGAAAAAAACCTTCCCAAGTAAGAGGGACACACACATGGGAAAGGGAGGCACTAGACAAGGGAAAAAGATCACAAGGGAGAGGTGCGAAGCTCTCCAAAAAATCACGAACAAATGGTCGTGAGCTTGATACTGAAGAGCATCTGAGAAACCTCGCCAAGGCCACAACCAAGTGAGAAAGCTACGAGTTGCAGAAAACATGACCCAAACAGAAGCTGAAACAGAGAGAGAACCCTTGATAACTGTGAGAATTCCTTGGTGATATCATGGCTTGGCACAAGGGTGGCCAGAGTGCTAAGAATGAATGCCTCTAAACCTATGGTCAGGTGGAAGGATGAACACCCACAGTTAGTTGGTTGGCGGAAACCTGTAATAGATAAGTAATTTACTACCCTGTGTAACTTAGCTGTGACTGTGTATGAATTGGTTATATTGTGCGTGCTTTCAGGAATGTGAATGAATGCTTAATGGATATATTGTATCCCTTATATTTCTTCTTGGTTGTATAATTAGGCAAGTAAGAAATTATATGGGTCGGACATGACTTGTTCTCATAAATTATGGAGTTCTGTAGTGTCTTAAGCTAGAGCCACAAACTGTGAGCTCGTTGACCTTAGGTGTAGTTGCATGTACGATGGTTTACTCACCTAGTCATTTTGATTCCCTTAGAGGACGGATTTTGTTAAGATCATGAGAGGTAGTGCCAATATGCACAGGTCCTCTGCGATCAAATAGAACCGCAGAACCCCTTGATGAAGGAACGCAATAGTTGTACTGGAGACTCTTCTAAGAGTCAAGTCCAGGAGACAAAGCCCAAAGCTCTCAAGTCTTTCATAGCTGACAAAGCTTAGGAAGGATAGAGAGATTCAAATACCAAAGGAGAGTACCCTTTCATTTGTTAGATGAACGAATGAGATCCTTTCAGGGGATTTGAGGTCTGTCACAACCATTATATTAGAGGAATGAACGTAGGCAAAGGAATCGGGACCATAGATCCCAAGATCCATGGGAGTTACTTGGACCGCCCATTTGTAGAGGAAACGTGGTTGTCTTTCGGTGTTTCGGCACCCAGGAAGCCCAAGGGAAGGACCCCTTGCCTTCAGAAGTTGTGAAATTCTAGTATGCAAAACCTCGAATCAGCATAAAGTGAATAGGTTTCGGCATTTCGACACCCGAGAAACCAAGGGGCAAGAACCCTTGTCTTCGTAAGTCACGAAATACCGATACCCAAAACCCCTAATGTGCTCTATGGTAGAAAGGAGGAATCCCAAAAGGATCTGGACCACACATCTGGGGAGACACATGGAGAGTGGTCAGAGTTTTGGAAAAGATCTAAAATCCTGTGGATCATTGGATCGAAATCATTGAGGATCGCTGATCTTATACATGAATCCCCATATCGGAATTTAGGTATTGGAGTGACAAGAGTTTTGGAGTCGTTGCATCGTGATCTCCTTGTTCATGAAACTTCAAAAAGATCCAGACCATTGGGTCCAAATCATCGAGAGCCGTTGGATCTCATACAAGAACTTGAGTATCTAGTTTCGGGTTTTGAAGAGTCGAAAGAATCGACTCTCTTGCATTTCAAACTCATGGTTACCGAAATCCCAATACGGCCAGGACCGCCAGATCAGGGGGAGAATAGTAGCCATCAATCTCCTCGAAGGTAAGATTTCAAGTTTCAGGGTTTGTCGAGTCAAAAGACTTGAATCGCTTGTATTGTTGAGTCACAAAATGAGAAAATGTGCCTAGTTTGTTTGGCCTATGGTCATAACCAATGATCACATGGATGTGGACAAGGGAAGAGCTATCCTGTGCTAGGCCCCCATAGGACTTCGAGGATTCTGTCCCTCAAGAAGAGGTGAAAAAATCATTATTCCATAGTGGGTGTGTTACAAATTGGTATCAGAGCATGGTTACAACACTTGGCCTGCTTGGGCTCATGTACGAGCCACGTAAAGAGACATTGTTATCTACATGTTCTCTTTAAGAAGAAGGACCATAGAATGAATCTGTAAATTGGGAATTTCTTTAACCCCTCTGTTAAAATGGTAACTACTCTTATAGGAGTAGGAATGCACTGATCAATATTACTGATAAGACCTGAGTGTGAATAACATAGGTGGAATGAATTGTGCTATGAATCTACACAAGACAAACAAGGGACATGAACTAAGTTGTTCTATTATAGTGTGACGATGGCTACCTACTAAACCAGGTAGAGTCTCTTGCAATTGAGATGGTTGGTTAGGTAAGAATTAAAATCCAAATGAAGAACTCCTTCATGATTCGAGAAATCTGGTAAGGACTGGTAGGATCCTTAGAAAGTTATAATTAATGCATTATTAAAAGACTAAACCCTGAGCATATAACTCCTCACGATTGAGAGGACTGATGAAAATATATAGGGTCAGATTACCTGACCTATAATGGTTAGAATCGACAACAAGGATAATCTGTTTAAGAAATATTAAGAGGAGTCCTTTGGGACTGTTGCTAATTCCCAAGAGTGACACTTGTTGGTTGTTCCCATAAAGAGAGGGTAACATCTGTATGAGTTATGAATACGAGATTAGTCCTGTAAGTAACTTAAAATATCAGAAGAGATAGTGAGGAAAGTTTGCACACTGAACATGCATATAGAATCAAGCTTGTGTTAAAGTTTGAAAACTCTAGAGGTTGAACATGGAGTATACCGGGAGGAGTAGTGGTTTTAAGTCTTGAGAGGAAACACTTAGAAAAATTTTCTAAGTTTCAAAGATTTGAAGCATTCAAAGGTGAAGCGTAGAAAACTGAAGTTCGAAGAAAGAATAAGTATGGAGGATTGAGAGGGAGAAATCCTTCAGAAAAGAGTTTTGAAGATTGGATAGGATCGAGAGTCAAGATCCATTTAGAAAGAACCAAAATGCTTCAATTTGTTCGATGTCGGAGAAGTAGCACACTGGTTAGTTGCGAGGAGATACCAGAATTTCGCAGAACCAAAGGGCTTGGAAGAAGTAATGAGAAATTTTTGAAAAGATCATAGTCATTGATCAAGGATCGATCTGGACCATTTATCATCTAGAAGAGAATTTTTCAATTTTGGGGATCGGGAGAACGGAGGTGAAAGGTATTTCGACTTCGCGACATGTGAAATCGCGAAATATCGACACGCAAAACCCCGATGAGATCTGAGTTGTTAGATCGTGGAAGAATCGGGACCCTCAGTTTGAGAACTCTGAAATTTCACAATTTGAATGATTCGAGGTTCTTCATAATAGAAGTCCCGAAGTTGTGAAATGTGAAATCATGACATAATCACAACCATTGGTTGGAGAGTCATTGGTGACTATTGATCTGATCCAAAATTTCAACATCTCGGGTATCGAGAGTCTGAACGGATGGTGGAATTCTTGGAGGGAGGAATACCAAAATTCCGTGAACCATTAGATCTAGTTGATCAGTGGAGAAGATAAGGCTGATAACCTCTCATCACTCACAAGCTCACGAGGAATAGTATCCATTAGATTGGAATCAACGAGAGTCGTTGATATAGAGCTTCAAGGTTTCCTCTATTGGGAAAATAGAAGCGTAGACTTTCCAAAGTCGTGCCAGGTAAATCACTGATTCAATCAAGTTCATTGGTTAGTGGATGACCTGAATCGTAGATCTGGTGTAATTAGATCTTCTAGAGTCAGAGGTTTATAATTCAATAGGCAGAGTTTTGTAGACTCACATGTCACAAAATCCTGACATCCAACCTGAGCCGTTGGATCGAGACAGGTGGTGGATTGTTGACCTAATGCATACACATTTTGGGGATTCGAAATCGGGAGTTAAGGGGTGAAGACTCCGTCAGAATCCAAAAAGGTGGAAAGTTGTGATTTGGTCAGGACCTTTGATTTCCAGAGAGATATGGACCATGGGATCCAGGTTTCCAGACCCTCGTGGATCAAAAGTTTTGGGAAATGGTGGGGCATTGTCTGCAGATTCGTCGAAACATGGGATCCTGACACATGTCTAGGAGTCGACACTATGTACCGAGCGAAGGTTCATGTGAATCAAAGAGCCAAGAAAACCTTAGCTTTGGTCTTTCGAGTTTTCAGATTTCGGGGATCAAATAACCAGAGGTCCTTGCAACATGAATCCTGAAATCGCAAAACGCGAAGCGCCTTTTAGTTCAGATCGTGGTCACCGTCGGTGGTCATGTAAGGAGAAGGAATGCGCTAGTATGATGAATATGCATGAGTTGAATGCAGTGTAAAGCTTCATAATAAGAAGCCTGATATTAATACCAGTAAGTTATGAATGGTACTAAACGTGCAAATAAATGCACACGTATGATGTAAGAGTATGGTTATAGGCACAATATAGTTTTTCTCGATGAGCGAAATATAAAGCAAGTATTTATTTTGCCAAGATTGAAGGAATTTTCTTGTGCAAGTCTCTAATATTTTCCTGTGAGTAAGTTGTAGCTTGCCTCTTAATATTATTAATTCTTGTAAACTATTGGGATCATGCACACAGTGGGTAGTTCCTCGTGCGGAAAAACCTTGCAAAGGAAAATGAAATCATGATAGCTCTTGTGAATTATTGAATTGGAATCCTGCACCCAATGGTCACATCAAGGAAATTGATGAGCATGGATAACAAAACTACCATGTGGATACAGATCCACAAACTACACAAATAATTACTATGCTAGAATATGAAATTTTCCTTTTTGAATTTTGAACAATAGTAAGATGTTTTCCCACAAAATTGTGGTTAATATGCTTGTGTCTAAGAATTATTGAAGGCAGATGACGAAGACTCAGATCCTGAAAAAGGACCTAACTGGGGATGAAGGTCAAGAATTTTGAAGTGGCTGAATGAGAAAGGCATGATAGGTGTTTTTGAGAAAGAACACCGAGGACAGTGTTCCTTTAAGGGGGAGGGAATTATACCACCCTGTTTCCCCCAATTTGTAGTTAATCATAAAGTAGGAATTACCATGCTAATGCATGAGGAAAATGTAAATGTATTATTGTTTGAGTTGCCAATAATTGTCTTTGGGGGTGAAGCCTTGAAAGTACTGGCCATGATATCACTAAAGGAAGAATGTGAAAACTATAAGAGAGGGTTCATGTATCAAATAACCCCAAATCTCCCTTGATAAGGATGACAAGCCTCCTTCGAATCCCAAGGAAAGAAAATCAGTCAGTGAAGAAAGGATCGGTGGTTGAATTGTTAAAATAATGTAACTGCAAAGAGTATTCTTATTATTATTGTTATTTTATTCATAGGATTAATCCCCATTGTGGATCAATCATGTCGGCAATTGTATTAGGACCAACTCCCCTTTTGTGGATTGGTCAACAGACAATTGTAATAGGCAAAATAAGAAGTTGGCCCCAACAATTATTATTGAAACCTAGGAATATAATAAAGGTGGGTTTACCCACCTAGAGTGAGAGGCCATCCTTGCCAATGAAGACCCTTCACACGTGCCAGTCTTGTATATATAGAGAGGCTAGCACCTCACTTTATCACAAAACTCACTTACTCATTCTTAAGAGGCAAGCTACAACTTACCAGTTGGAGAGAGGGAGAAGAGTGGCACATCTTTTGGAGAGGACTATCTGTATTGGTTTGAGTTATCTCTTGACATTGTATTGGC